>JAGFMF010011404.1:986462-1002091 GCA_019455555.1 Galemys pyrenaicus
GTGATGGTGCACTGGTGAGATGGTGATGGGGAATACATGGGGATTACAATTAATGGCAAGTATATGTAAATTTTAAAATATTTTAATAAATAAAAAAAATAAAGACAAAAAAAAGAAAAAAAATGTGCAAGTTACACAGATGTTAACAGCATCTAGTGAGGACTCTAGAAGTCAAGGGCAGGTGAAGATTTCCTTTTCCAGGCGCACACTTTGTCTTCTGAAGTGGGTTTTCCATGTGCTTGCTTTTCTTTGTATTTCATACAAGTGAGAAAGGTAATAATATAACAAACCCTTCCCAAGGATGCTTTTACCATCTGTTACTTTATATATATTTATTTATGCATACAAGAACTGAGGTACAGGCCAGAGATGTGGGGTGAGAGGATTCACCAGAGACAGAGTGGAGAACAACAGAACAGGCAGATAAACCAAAATACACAGCCACCAAGGAGGTTCAGCATTTGTTACTTTAGGAGGATCAGGAGTCTAGACTCTCTTATCTCCTTCCTCCTAGACCTGCACAAAGTGAGCCTCCTACAAGAAAGGATCTGGTTTCCAAACGGGGGCTGAGGAGTTGGGAAAATGAAACTGAATTTGAATTCAGCCGCCTGCATTTACTTCCATGTGACTACAGGCAGCCTCTAGCTCCCTTGAAATCATGGCAAATCCACAGTGCAGTTGCGCTCTTAGATTCAACTAGATGAACAGGCCCAGGGCCTGGCTTATGGTGACGGCTCGATAAAGATTCGTTTTATTATTATTCCTGCCCCATCCCCGCTAGATGAGGATGTGTGTGTGGAAGGTGAAGGGGGGTCGAGGAGGAGGGGGAGAGCCTCATTTCTGCCGAGATACTCACGTCACCCACGGGCAGAGCGAGTGAAAAGCAGCCCAGGGCGCGGCCTTGAAAGCGCCCAGGAGACCCGGCCATCGCCCCTCAGCATGGCGGTTACTCTCTGCCAACGGCCGCTCGCAGCCTGGGCCTCATTGGTGAAGGCGGAGAGGCCGGCCTCCCAGCCAATCAGCGGAAGGCAGGGCGCAGCCTCTGACTTGCGCGCCTGGTGCCCAAGAGCCAGAAGAGCGCCCTGGGTGTTGAGCCTTGTCAGTTTTGGCTCCCTGGCTACACTTTGTCGGCTTACTTGATGTGGGTTCTCCCGGACTATCCAAGATAGGTATGTATTTGGCGAATAAATAGACGGGAAATGCACACCTTTCTCTCCCCCAAACTTTTAAATCGTTTTGACTTAACAAATTGGTACAGAAGTTCATTTTCAAGTTTAGGTCCTTGGGATTCTAAGTTTGATTCCCAGCAGCATAGACATTACTTGATGGCCTATTCCAAATATAGCTTCCCAGACCCCACTCCAAACTTACTAAATTAGAATTTGCATTTTAAGATCCCCGATGTTCCTATGCACTTTCAGGTCTGAAAACAACTATTTTGGCCATTTTCATTTAACCTGATGCTGAAAGTACCTTAGGTGCCATGGGAGAGTTAGAATCTAGACTTCCTGGTGGCAAAAGGGGTTAAGTCTCAGCACTATGAGCAATAAGGAGGAGCTAATCCACATGGCGCAGCAGACCTTTCCTGGCCACTGGCTGCTCCCTCAGCAGTATATTTCAGTACATCTTCAGTAGTAGTTCTGCTCCCCACTATGTCTCTGGTGAATCCTCTCACCTCTCCACACCTCTGGCATACACCCCAACTCTTGTATGCATAAACAAATCTTTAAAAATAAAATCTAGGACTACATTCTTCCGAATCCAAGTATTTTAGTTGTCCTATCTTGAGCCTCTGTTATTTTTCTCTTGCCTCCAGGTGAGATTTAATCAGTTTTCTATTGCAGAGCAAGTCATGTGTTTGTAGCATGTGCTCTTACCAACAGGACTATTTGCTTAGCCTACAGTAATAAGTTTTCTAAAATACACAACTTGCATATTTCATTAAGAGAACTTTCCTTCTATTACATAGTTAAGATTATCTACAAGAGAAAAATGGAACTGGTTATTTTTTTAAAAGATTTATTTATGTATACAAGAGCTGGGGTAGAGTCGCAGGAGGTGAGAAGATTCACGAGAGACAGAGTGGGGAGTAGAACAGGCAGATGGATGGAAACACACTGCTGAGGGGAGCAGTGGGCGAGGCAGGAGAGGTCTGCAGTGCCATGTGAGTCCCCTCCCTGGCTGGGGATCGAACTTGTGCTGCTGTGCAGAGGATGCTTCACAATGTTGTGCTCAACCCGCTTCGCCACCAGGAGGTCCTGGAACTAGGTTATTATCTCAATAATTCATGTAGAATATTCATGCTTAGAAGAATGTGACTCTTGGGACTCAATTACAGTTTCTCTTCATGCATGTAGGCCTAGTCACTGAGTGAATGAAAAATAACTTTTCTGTCTCTAATTCTTTCACTAGTTGTTATCCTAACAGCAACAACACAGGGAACATTTTGAGAGAACAATTTGTACTAGTGTGGTTTACCATTTTAATGGTGGTGGCACAGAAGACTGACCCATTTCTCAGATTGTTTACACTGAACACGCTAATTTGGATGAGAACAAATTCATCTTTCTTGGTTTGCTCTTGACTCTCTTACTGTCACAATCTGTACAGTTCCTCAGTTTCCTCAACAGCTAAAAGTAGATAATAATAGTAACTCATGGTACAGTTGTTGTGAGAGCAGAAATTTAGATCAGTGCCTACTGTATACTAAGTGCTCAACGGGGCCTCCCTGGTGTGCAGTAGGTTAAGCAACACACTATGAAGCAAACTGCAGCCAATGCAGTGTGCACTTGATCCTTGCCACCAGCAGGGGAGGGGACCCACAGGGTGAGGCAGACCTCTCCTGACGCTGGCTGCTCCCCTCAGCAGTGTGTTTCAGTCAGTGTGCCTATTCTGGTCTGGTGAATCCTCTCACTTCCCACGACTCTAGCCTGTACCCCAGCTCTTGTATGCATAAATAAATAAATCTAAAAAAAAAAAGTGTTCAACGGTGTAATGATTCTTATTAATGAAACATTATTGTGAAGTGATAAATTAATTCTAGTGATCTAATTTTACTGGCTCTTGAGTTTAATCTTCTATTTGTATGAGATGCGCCATGTGGGTCACCTCCTTGGCCGGGACTGAACTCTGCTGCAGTGGCTGTAATAGCTTCATAGTCTGCGACTTGGCCTCTTGTGCCACCAAGGAGGCCCGCTTTTCTTTCTTTTTTTTTTCTTTCTATCTTTACACCGCAGCACACCTCTATACCTTGTGTATCATATGGTGTAGGTAATAGTGGAATGGTTAAGAGTATGGGCTTTGTAGTTAAACAGAGATGTGGTTGGGTCCTGGCTCTGACAACTTGGGTCAACTTTGGTATGGTAAGGTAGTTTACCTCTGTTAGAAAAAAAAAAAGGAGGCCAAGATTATCAGACTGAGGTGGGCTTTATTGAAATTCTGTGAGGGACCATTCCCTGCAGGCTGAGAGTCACGCCTTGAAATGGGGAGATTGGGTTTTCATAGAGTCAGGCTAGTGCGGGAATTTTTTGGCACAGGTAAACAGTGGGTGTGTGTGTGTGTGTCTCTTCTTCCTTAGGGGGTGTGCTGGGATTTACTGCCCCAGGGCAGGGGTGGGATCTCTACTGAGGGTTGGATCTGCTGGAGTTATTTACTGCTGTCAGCTTATCTCTGGTTTAGCTTATCTCTGGTGCTTTGACCCCTGGCTGTGCAGGTTTTCCAGGGGCCTGTGTGTGTGCTCATCAAGCCCTGCAAGAACGGGATGTCAGTTGACATGTTTTATAGTGTGAAAATTAAAAAAAAATCTGTGTGAAATGTTTAATACGGTGCCTCACATATAAATCTTTATTATTTTTCAAAGGTAAATCAAGGACCAGATGCCAATTCAGCTGATCCTCAGTATAGTTGTTTCTTCCACACCAAATCCAAGACTGTCTGATAAGGTCAAGTGTCTCCATAGGTACAACATTTCAGAATCTTTGGAGGTCTGCATACAGCCTACAAGTAAAAGGAACCTAATTATATACCACGACTATGGCTTCCATCAAACACATGGCACTTTTTCCCTTTTATCAGCCATGTCAACTATTAAGACTTTTCATACGGAAATCAAAATGTCAGCCTCCGGGAGTTCGAGTCTTACTCAGCCACGTGACGTTACCCTGGCACCTTCTTTCCCCGCCATTGCATCAGCCGGCAAGCACCGTTTTCCCAGAAATCAGCTAAAGAACTGATTCGTGCTTGAATTGATTGGCATGTTTATTCACCAATAACAACTCAAGAGAGTGAGGCACGGAGGGGCGGCGCGCTCTGATTGGACAGGGCGTTGCGGCTTGCGGCGGTGACTCGGGGCCGATGCAGCTACGCGAGTGAGGGCACAGGTAACCGCGGGTGTCTGCGGAGGGCTCCGAGAGGGGAATTAGGCACCGCGACCCTCGGGAGAAGCGGGAGTGCCTCGAATAGGTCTGCGCGAGAACTGTCTGGCCCCGGCGAGAAAGCGCGACTGCCAGAGTGGGCTCCTGCGCCGGGCTCCGCGAGGCCTAAGTAGCCCAGGTCTGAGCGGGGGCCGCCTCCTGGAGACACAGTGAGCGGAGTTGGCCTGTTTCTACCTTCCCCGCGTGCTGACGGTGGGGCGGCCGCGGGTGGCCTTGCTAAGGACCGAGATCTTGGGAGGAGAACGGTTGCCAGTGACTTCGCCCAAAGAAGAGGTTTTATCTCCCCTGGTTTTAATCTCTTAGA
This sequence comes from Galemys pyrenaicus, assembly GCA_019455555.1. Classification (NCBI taxonomy): domain Eukaryota; kingdom Metazoa; phylum Chordata; class Mammalia; order Eulipotyphla; family Talpidae; genus Galemys; species Galemys pyrenaicus. The sequence continues at coordinate 991,200 of JAGFMF010011404.1, forward strand.
GGCGGGAGGGGAAAGGGGGCTGGGGGTGGGGGTGGGGGATTAGTGAATCCCGCTGTGAACCATTTTCCTAGATTCTTAAAAACAGCCTGGTCAGTAATGCGGGTCCAGGCCCTGCTCCTTCACGCTCAGCTGTTTTTCAGACTGTCTGCATTTCCCGGAGCTTCCTATTAAAAGGGTTTTTGTTTTGTTAACTCATTCACTAAATATGTATTTAGCCACCGCTGTACTAGATGCTGAGGGTATACTCGAACCTCGTGCCCAGAAGTCATGATTCCCACTGGGATAGAATTTATAACCTCATGGGGAAATGGACCAGCTATCAAATACATTAAGAAGGAAGACCTGATGACAGTAAAGGAGGGAGAATCTAATCCAGATGGGTTTCTTAAAAATGTCTCTTTAGAATGGACATATCAGAGATGAGACGTTAAGAAAAAAAGAAGGATTGGCATGGGTAGACAGCTTACCTGCCTGATGAAGAGGGTGAAGGCTCCCGTGTGTAATATAAGATCCTCTAGGTATTTACAGCTCCTGCTGGGAAGTGGAATCTGAGTTTCTCCTCTGTTTCCCTTACAACTTTCAGTACACTTTTATTTATTTATTTTTCAAAGATTTAATAGTCTCACCTCAGTAGGGTTATAGGCACTACACTATACAGGCTTATAGGTTTATATGCTCTGTCCTTTTGTTACATGGCAAATCTCATATAAAGGACTACCTTTTCCCCTAATACTTTCACATCACACTACAACTATTTCTTTGACTGTTGTCACCATTAAGGACATGGACTCATTCATCTTGATTTCTTGAGCTGTTATGCATTCAATATGCTGAATGCATAAGCATAATGAAGCATTCAGTATTTTTGGAATTTAACAGCTTATTGACCTCAGGTTGTTACAGGGCAGGGAGAGGGGCACCTTAGAACCTCCAAACCTACCCTCTCTAAATGGGTTTTGTTATTTGCCATATTAAGACAAATACAAGATTTTTAATGGAAAGGAACTTTGATATAATTAGGGTGCAATATAGAAAGGACAAAGTTACTAAGTTAAGCATTTAAAGTTACCCATCTCTTTGAGGGTAAAAGTTTAGCTAAATAGGATTGGCCCAAAGCAAGGCTTAAAAGTTTATTACAAAGTTTAAAGGACCTTTTAGTAGAGATTTATAGAAAAGGGTTAGAAAGAGTTAGACAAATCCGAGAGGAAAAGAGCAAAATTAAAATTAATATGAAAGCTGCTATTGTTAACTTTTTCATGGGTTTTTTACCCACATTTGTTTTAACCAGTCCAAGACCAAAAAGCAAGTGCAGTTTCTTCACATGTCCCTCTGCTTCGTACCTTCCCACGTCTCCTTGTTGCTTTTTATCTTGCTTTTTTTTTCCTCCCTTCATTCTTCTCTCCTATCTTATTTTTGTAGAATCTTCTTATTCCTGCTTAGCTCTATCCACTTAGGGCGGAACCGGGATTCCGGAATTTCCCCCTTTTTTGGGGACCACCCTTTTACAAGGTCACCTACTTTGAGGAGCAGTATATACTCCCAAAGAGCTGTTAAGGTGTTAGTCAGAATTACCACCATAGATTGATTTAAAAAAAAAAAATTACTCATGCATACAAGAACTGGGGTTTAGGCCAGAGTTGTAGGGGTTGAGAGGATTCACTAGAGACAGAGTGGGGAGCAGAACAGGTGGATCTTCCCAAGATACACTGCTGAGGGGAATAGTGGGGAGCAGTGGGTGAGACAGGAGAGGTCTGCTATGCCATGTGGGTCAGCTCCCTGGCTGGGGATCAAACTCCTGCTGCAGTGACTGGAGATAGCTTGATAGTGCTGAGACTTTAACCCCTGTGCCACCAGGGAGGCCCTGAGCCATTTTTATATCCGTAGTTTCTCTTGAACCATTTTATCACAGCAGGTTACAACAAGGTAAACAGCCCCAAACAAGGTATTTTTTTTTTTTAAACAAGGTAAATTTTTTATTGTTCCCAGATTAAAAAATAATACCAAAAGGGACAGTCTATATTTAGATATCAGGGGAAACCTTTCTATGTAAGCTTTGAAATTGTAGTTTTATTTCTCAATTTCACTCTTTCCTGATTCCCTTTCTCTTTCACTCCCTAATAATCTAATCACTGGGAAGGTAGCAGTTTATACTTGTGGTTCTGGGCATGCTCACTTTAGGTAGAGATAGGGACATTCCTGCAGGTGGTCCCTTGTTCAGGTAGGTCCTGTTGCACCCCACCCCCACCTGTCCACTGCTGCTGAGGGCAGCTCTCCAAGATCCGAGACCTAACCCAGAGACACTGGCTTTGGGAATAATGGAATTTTGTGTAGTTCTAATACTTAGATAACCAGAACCAAAAAGGTCCTTGGGATTCATCTGGTATGAGCCCCTCCTTTGTTGAAGAAATGAAGTACTTGATGCCCAGTCTGAACCCCAGATCTCCTCAGTTGCCATTCCCAGTGAACTTCCTTGGGAATTTAAAGAATGGGCATTTTTATCCCCACTTCCTAATTCCTAGTTTATGGCCTGGTACAGAGGGAATGTTCCGTAGATACTTGTTGGATGAAACTACCTCCTGTTCTCGGTCTGTTGATGTATTGAACCTGTTGAGGTTGGTGTGGGAAGGAAGAAGAACATAGGACATAGATGGGCTTGTCTGTTGGGGTAGACAACACATCTTGTCTTGCTTTGATTTTACTTATTTAAAGATTTATTTATGCATACAAGAACTGGGGTACAGGTCAGAAGTGTTGAGGGGGGGAGGGTAAGAATTCACCAAAGACAAGACTGGGAAACAGAACGGGCAGATTGCTAAGGGGAGCAGCGGGTGAGGCAGGAGAGGTCTGCTGCGCCCTGTGGGTCACCTCCCTGGCTGGGGATTGAGCTCTTGCTTCAGTGACTGCGGATGCTTCATAGTGCGGTGCTTAACTCCTTGTGCCACCAGGGAGGCCCTCTTTGATGATTTTAGCCTTGAACATTACAACACAGAGATTTTAGGACCAGAGAGCTTTCCCCTTTTTATGTTTGACTTGGTCTGGAAAGGCAGTAGTCTTGTGTAATACCTGCTTATCTCTTAGTTTCAATTCTCCTAATTTTTCTTTGGTTAGTTTTTCAGGGTTGCTCTCAAAATGGACTCATTTCTAACAGCAAGTGAAATCCGGCAGCGATTTATAGATTTCTTCAAGAGAAATGAGCACACCTATGTTCACTCATCTGCCACCATCCCACTGGATGATCCTACTTTGCTCTTTGCCAATGCAGGCATGAACCAGGTAAGGGTCGTTTCCTTTCTTCTTGGTTTGTTCACATCAGAGGTAGCAGAACAGTGATGAAAGCAAAGCCCCTGGAGGCAGACAGAATATATCTTCTGTTACTGTGTGATCTTGGGGGACTTTGTGAAATAAAGGAACAATAAAGTAGTGCCTGCCTTTAGGTTATAGTGAGGAGTAAATAAAGTGGTGCTTAAAAAATATTTAGCACAGTATTTGAGTAGTATTTAAGCATTAGCTAGTACTTTTAATTATGATAAGAGACCCTGATACCCATGGATAAAACTTGTATGCCTCTCAAGAAGAATATAGCCTGCATCTAGTCTATAAAAGTGCTTTATTATAATCAGAGGCTGGATTAATCTTGCTGATCCCTGAAGATACATGTTAACTTAGTTATTCTGATTGTCCTTCATTGCTTTAAGTCCTTGTTCTTTTGTCTTTATATATCCAGTGCTTAAGCATTTTTTTAAAAAAAAAGATTATTATCTATCTATGCATACAAGAGCTGGGGTGCAGGCCAGAGGTGTGGGGATGGGTGTGTGTGTATGTATGAGAGGATTCACTAGAGACAGAGTGGGAAGCAGAACAGGCAGATCTGCTGAAATACACTGCTGAGGAGAGCAGTGGGTGAGACAGGAGAGGTCTGTTGTGCCTTGTGGGTCAGCTCCCTGGCTGGGGAGTGAACTCATGCTGCTGTGGCTGCAGATAGCTTTGTAGTGCTGCAACTTAACCCCTCGCTCCACCAGGGATATCCTAGCTTCAGCATTCTTGATTCTCTCAAAGCTTTGCTTTCATTTCCATTTTCAGCCATGGGAATTGAAAAAAATTTTTTTTTCCAAACCATTTGATTCTATTGCCCCCAGTGCCGTCTAGCTAGACTATTGAAGAAGCTTTATTAGTAGCATTTGTATTTGGGATCGTGAACCCAGAAAGGTGTTTGAAGGTTTTGTTGTGAAAGAAAAGGGTTTTCTAATGAAGTAAAAGAAATGTTATAAAGGTGTTTTTCAGTGTGTTTGTGACACTGAAGACCCTTGACTGGAGGTGCATTCAGGTTCGCTGGCACCCTCAGGGGGTTCTCTTTAGTGGTTCTCTTGGAGCTCTGCTTAGCCCTGGACCTGCCAGCCCTCGGGACATGCCTCACTCTGGGATAAGTTGACTTTTTCTTTATACTCAGGTCTCTTTTCTGGGATTGTTAGATAGTGAGAGGTAATGGGAACTTTTTTTTTTAATCTTGTATTACATTGACTAGGAAATTATAAAAATGACTTCAGTTATGTGTGTGGGTCCTAGTATGCACCTGGAATTGGGGACATTTTAACTTTCGGTGGACTGAAGGCAGTGGGTTTTCTGGAATGCTGGAAGGATTCCATTCTCTAAAGCCATACCTAGGCACAGGCTTTGTTTTCTCCCAGGCGAGCTGATTCTCTTTGGTATAAGAACCACGGAGTTCAGTGTAGATAAACATTTTGTAAACATTCTCATAATAATGGTAATGATTAACCTGCTTGAAAGACTACTCCACTCTAGGCACTGCTCTGTGTGCTTTACGTAAGTTAACTCATTTAATCCTCACTCTGTACCATCCACGATTTTTTGAAAGCTCAAGTAAATTGCCAAGTTCAGATAGCTGGTAAATACTGTAATGTGTATTTTTTTTAAAGATTTATTTATTTATGCATATAAGCACTGGGGTACAGGCCAGAGGTGTGGAGGGTGAGAGGATTCACCACAGACAGAGCGGGGAGCAGAACAGGCAGATCAACAGAAGTACACTGCTGAGGGGAGCAGTGGGCACAGCAGGAGAGGTCTGCTGCGCCATGTAGGTCCCCTCCCTGGCCGGCAGCAGGGATCGAACTCGTGCTGCAGTGGCTGCGGCTTGCTTCACAGTGCGTTGCCTAACCCACTGCGCCACCAGGGAGGCCCTGTAGTGTGTATTTGATTCCATTCAGTGGTTTGCTTAACATTTGTGCTGTATTGCTTTCTTTTTTTTTAAAGATGTATTTATGCACACAAGAACTGGGGTGTAGGCCAGAGGTGTGGGGTAGGTGAGAAGATTCACCAGAGACAGAGTGGGAAGCAGAACAGGCAGATCTACTGAAACACACTGCTGAGGGGAGCAGCAGGCGAGACAGGAGAGGTCTGCTGCGCTATGTGGTCACCTCCCTGGCCAGGGACAGAAATCAGGCTGCAGTGGCTGCGGATAGCTTGATAGCTCTGTGCCTTTACCTCCTGTGTCACCAGGGAGGCCCCTGTATCTCTTCTTAATCAGAAATTCCTTGATTCCTTTGTTTGTGTTCCAACTTTCATAATTAGAAATAATATTTATGTATCTATACTAGGTGCCATCCATACAGAGATGAGTAAAATAGTTTTAAGGATTTTGTGGTCTAGCGCAGGACTGTCCAGCAGACAGTGGTGGTAATGCAAGTGTTTTATACCATGCTGCCCAATATGGCGTCTACTGGCCATGTGTGACTGCGGAGCTAGTGGGATAGAGGAACAGAATTTTTAACTTTTTGAAAATTTTAGTTAATCACTAATTATCTCATTTTAATTAACTTTACATAGTCATAAATAGCCTGTGGTTACCAAATAGGACAGGTGCAATAGGAAGAATAAGAAAAAAGTGATAGATATAATGGGTTATTTTGAAGTACAACGATAACTCCTCAGGTAGTACTGTTTCCCTCTATCACTCACCACGTGTTGCTGATTTTACTCCTGCAGTGGATCTCAGTTTTTTTCTTCCTCATGCTTTTATTACCGATTGAGTACATACATTTTTTAGAATATATTCGTCTAGAGGATGGTATAACGTCTCAGCTGACCGTCGGTGACCTGTGAAGAAGCACAGGTTTCACTGCCTCAACCTTTGACTGTCATCTCAGATCTGGGAGACCTCTGGCCTGCACAGGTTATGTGATGCAGACACTGGTGGGAACATTAGGGAACTGGGGCCAGCAAGGAGCCGCTCCTCTCTGGCTGCCTCTGTTGCAGCCCCACAGGACCGTCTTTCTGCCTCTGATAAGGCTCTGTGCCTGGGCTCATTCATGAACTGACAGATTGTGATAGGTCCTGCCAGTGGCAACCTGATATACTGGTAGCTCTTGAAAAGTTGACGTGTTCTCTTTCATACTACAGTTCAAACCCATCTTCCTGAACACTATTGACCCCTCTCACCCTATGGCAAAGCTGAGCAGAGCTGCCAATACTCAGAAATGCATTCGGGCCGGGGGCAAACACAACGACCTGGACGACGTGGGCAAGGACGTCTACCACCACACCTTTTTTGAGATGTTAGGCTCTTGGTCTTTTGGAGATTACTTCAAGGTAAGCTCAAAAGAGGAGCTCTGTTTGGGTTTGGGGCAAGACAATTGTTTCCACTCAGGAAAATAAGTTCTACCTTTATTTGTTTTAAAATGTACAATATTATCTGGGAGACACGGGCATGAAGGGATTGGTTAATTCTAAAAACAAATTTTTGAGGCTTTCAGTTTACACTTGGATTTCTTGTGTAAGTTGATCCTGAATTGAGTTGCTAGTGAAAATATTATAGTCTGTATGTGTTCCCAACATGGCTTTTCTGTTCATACTAAATAGGTTTTGATTTGACCATGTTCCACACCTTTCCTTTGTTCTTTGTAGGAACTGGCATGTAAAATGGCTCTGGAACTTCTCACCCAAGAGTTTGGCATTCCAATTGAAAGACTTTATGTTACTTACTTTGGTGGGGATGAAGCAGCTGGCTTAGAACCAGACCTAGAGTGCAAACAGATCTGGCAAAATTTGGGGTAAGAATACAGTTTTCATATTGTGAGTATGATGGAATAAAATGACTCCTAAACTTAGTGAGAGAGTGCCGTTTCCTAGTTTGAGGTAATATCCTGCGGTGCCTTCATTGCTTCTTAGTTTAGTTGATCATTGTGTTGTTTTAGCCAAAAATACAGAACCTCTCATTATTTTGCTTTTTTATTTTAAAATTGTGTGATATTATAAAACCCTGAACTATGTAGAAATGTAAAAAACAGAAAGTGGAGGGTTCCTAAGATCAATCACCGTTTGGTACCCCATATTTAGTCTTTCAGACCTTCCTTTCTCTGTAGCCCTGTGCGTGTATGTGTGTCTTCATCAGCGTGGTATTCTTCATATGAAGTGATTTAGTTCTTTGGAAATGGAATGATGTCAGACAGGTCTAGGAAAAATAACTTTTTTTAATAATATAATTGCTAAGGTAAAATCATGTTGCATAAAATATAACATGATAGGTCAATTTGTGTGTTCTGTGCTTTGAACTTAGTAAAATTCATGAGGTGCTTATTGAGGGGAATCTTGCTATGGAGTGATAAGGCCCTATCGGCAGCTGAGCTACCCATGACCCCTTTGTCTCATTCTCTTATTCTTTTCACTTAACTCTTACTCTTCAGTGCATAGTTTCTTAGTGCATCCAGCAGAGCTGTTTTTCTTGCTTTAACTCTAGGCATGTCATTCTAATCCCGCTTCCCCTTGTAACTGGCCTGAGACCCCTGTTTGGTTAGACTATAATCAAAATGTATGTGGATGTTTTGGTAGTGACACCTGTGAAACTGAAATACTGATCTTGACCCTACTTTGTGAGTCCCATTTTCCTTAGCTTTTTATGTACCTGTACTTTGTTTATTAAGTGAGCACAACCTTTTTTGCATTCTCTATTATCTAGCAACTTTGAGCAGAGTCAAATATTTTTGGAGCTGTTTTAATCTTACTAAACTTCTCATGTTAACGTTAAAAAGAGATTGAATTGGGGTCTAGAGAAGTAATTTTACTAACTGACAGCTTTTTTAGGACTTATGCTGCCATAATATAATCAAGTAAAGAAATGAAACATTTGCAAAGAAAATAATTGCTTAAATTCCCATCATATTCAGCATAAATATTTTCATTTTTATGTGTTATTTGTCAGTTTTTATGTATACCTTTGCAGCTTTTTCTTTAGTTAAATCCTAGTATATACATATTTTGTATTCTGTTGTAGACACTTTTTTTTTTAAAGATTTATTTATTTATGCATACAAACACTGGGGTACAGGCCAAGAGGTGTTTGTGGGGGGGGGGTGAGAGGATTCACCACAGAGTGGGGAGCAGAACAGGCAGGTCAACAGAAGTACACTGCTGAGGGGAGCAGCGGGCGAGGCAGGAGAGGTCTGCTGTGCCATGTGGGTCCCCTCCCTGGCCAGCAGCAGGGATCGAACTTGTGCTGCAGTATCTGCGGCCTGCTTCACAGTGCGTTGCCTAACCCACTGCGCCACCAGGGAGACCCATGTTGTAGACACTCTTTGAGAAGAATCGTGTTCTGTCTCTTTAGCAGAATTTGTATGTAGCCTTAGCATTGGTTGCCAAAGAGTGGGGCTTTTCCCTAGAAATTCATAAGATGGACATAGGTCTAGGCAAGATCTTCATCATTGGCTATAATCAGGCTTATCTTCCTTGCTCTGTGCAGGTTGGATGACACCAAAATCCTCCCTGGCAATATGAAGGATAACTTCTGGGAGATGGGTGACACGGGCCCGTGTGGTCCCTGCAGTGAGATCCACTATGACCGGATTGGTGGTCGGGACGCCGCGCATCTTGTCAACCAGGATGACCCCAATGTGCTAGAGATCTGGAACCTTGTGTTCATCCAGTATAACAGGTGACTTTGGGGTCCCACCCCATGCCTGCTAGAGCAGCGCCTCCTTCAGCTCCTCTTCAGAGAAGGAAGAACTCCAAGCGCGTGACTGTCTCCTATCCTTGTCTTTGGGGACAGTAGAGAAGGGCTGACGCAGGTACCAGAGGCTTTGAGAGCTTGTGGCACAGTCTTTAAATTTTATTTCTCGGTTTTTCCCTCTTATCTCTTGATAGATAGGGCCTATTTTATAAAGTAGTTTTAGTCCATATAATGCCTGTTTAGAGGCTATTCCTCTCATGTCATTTTTGCTATAATTTGGACTGTTGTCTTTTTAAAACTCATTTTCTTGACATTTGTGTTACTCTTAAATGGGAACCAGAATGCTTTTCCTTCCCTTTCTCCCTCCTCCCACCAAAGGGAGGGAAATGGCAAATCGTCACAGCCTGCAGCTGTCCTGTGTAAATGAATTTTAACCAGCACAGGGAGGTGGCAGCCTGAGTCCTTGCTTCAGTTTCCCCTTTCTCTGGGTCCTGCAGGGAAGCCGACGGTGTTCTGAAACCTCTTCCCAAGAAGAGCATCGACACAGGGATGGGTCTGGAGCGACTGGTGTCTGTGCTACAGAATAAGATGTCCAACTATGACACTGACCTGTTTGTCCCTTACTTTGAAGCCATTCAGAAGGTACTTGTCCCTTAGCAAATGTTACAAACTTCTGTGGAGGTTTCCAGCTGGCATCTTAGCAGTGTTATCAAAGATAAAGCAACCAAATGCTTGCCAGCTGAGACTCCTGTGAGCCATCTGCCAAACTTGTTAACAACACAAGACGCCGGCCTCACTGGTGGCGCAAAGGTTACGTCTTAGCATGATCAAGCTATCACCACTGCGGCCTGAGTTCAATCCCTGGCCAGGGAGCTGACCCACATATGGTGCAGCAGCCCTCTCCTGTCTTGCCCGCTGCTTCCCTTGGCATTGTATTTCAGTCGATCTGCCTGTTCTGCTCCCGACTTTGTCTCTGGTGAATCCTCTCACTCACCCCCTGCACCTCTGGCCTGCATCCCAGTTCTCCTACTCAAATAATTCTTAAAAAAAAAAAACCCAAAACACAAGACTCCAGGCACAAGGCACTGAGGCTTGTTGAGTGCAGTGGTCTGGCTGCAGGCTCTTTACCTCCATTACTGACACCTTTCCTGGGGTTACAGAATCTTGCAAGGGGACCATCTTTTCTTCTAATATCCCAGCCCTCTTAGGCCAAGGCAGCGTCAAAGGGCTGCTTCCTAATGAGCTGCCTCCCGGTTTTTATTTGCAGGGCACAGGCGCCCGGCCATACACTGGGAAAGTTGGTGCTGATGATGCTGATGGGATTGACATGGCCTACCGGGTGCTGGCTGACCACGCGCGGACCATTACTGTGGCGCTGGCTGACGGTGGGCGACCTGACAACACGGGGCGGGGGTAAGTATGTTACACGTGGGTGGTCCTAGGACTAACACAGTTTTATGACCCTCTGGAACTTCAAGCCATGCTTTTTTCCCCACTTGTCTTCTAAGTAGCTGGAGAGAATCCTTTGTTTTCTAGCGAGTTTTAGTTCGGATTAAAGAGTTGCCCCTATACTAAACCTTTGCTGCTAGGTACAGGATGATGAGGACTGTATTTAAGGTTGTCAAATAGGGTATTGGCAGGCATGGGCTGAGGGGTGGGTATCGACTAGTCTCAGTCAGCTCGTTACTGACAGGCAGAACCTGGGAGTGAGGGCAGTAAGTCTGCCGTCTGGCCTGTACTTCTTCTCTCCCTCTTTGGGTCAGAAGAACATGGTAAGAAAACATACCAGGGTTATTCCAAGTCATCCTTGAATTGTATTTGTGGGTATGTTACTGAGTCTTTTTTTTTTTTTAAAGATTTATTTATTTATGCATACAAGCACTGGGGCACAGACCAGAGGTGTGGGGGGGTGAGAGGATTCACCACAGAGAGCAGG
>JAGFMF010011404.1:1002141-1052232 GCA_019455555.1 Galemys pyrenaicus
CCCCCCCTGGCCGGCAGCAGGGATCGAACTTGTGCTGCAGTGGCTGCGATTTGCTTCGTAGTGCGTTGCTTAACCCACTGCGCCACCAGGGGAGGCCTGTTATTGAGTCTTAATGACCTTGGGAAATGTAGACTTAGGGTAAAAGAGCATCTCTGAAAAAGACAAAATGTTGGTCGTGATATTTTGAATAGAATTCCAAAGAACCCAGTCCAAGTGTGTGGCTGGAAATGTTGTCTAGCAGGGGACTGAGTTCTGCCTTTTACAGGTATGTGTTGCGACGAATTCTCCGTCGGGCTGTTCGATACTCTCATGAGAAACTCAATGCCAGCAGGGGTTTCTTTGCTACGTTAGTAGATGTTGTTGTCCAGTCTCTGGTAGGTGTATTTCCCGGTTTGCTTCTGCTTTTCCTGTTTGCCACATCCGTGGGCATGGTGGAGGGTGGGAGACAGCATACTGCTAATGACAACTTTAGAGGCATTCCTGGCTTCATAAGACGCGAGCTCTGTTTTCCCTTTGTCAGGGAGATGCATTTCCTGAGCTAAAGAAGGACCCAGATATGGTGAAGGACATCATTAATGAAGAAGAAGTGCAGTTTCTCAAAACTCTCAGTAGAGGGCGTCGCATCCTAGACAGGAAAATTCAGAGCCTGGGGGACAGCAAGACCATTCCTGGTAAGGACCCGTGTGTCTTTCTCCATCTAGGCTGTTTCTTCTTTATGGAAGAGGCAAACTCTTGTTCATGAGCTTATGAACAAGCAGGATGCCCATGTTTCCAGAGACCAAGTGTAACTTGGTTAAACTGCTCTTGGTGTAAAATGTGGTTTAGAGTAAAATTATAAAAGAAATACATTATCATGGTAACGTGTTCAAACAATAAAGAAGTAAAAAGTGAACATTCTGTTTCCCAAATTAGTTTCTCAAGGTAACAACTCTTAAAAGTTCAGTGTATTCAGGACCTTTTCTCTCACTGCGCATGTTCATGTTTTCAAGCAAAAATGTATATACTCTTCTTTGCAACTATTTTTTTACTAAGCATGATTAATGATAATAGCTATTACTACTATTTTTTCTTGAAGTATCATGTCCAGGGGGATCCTGATTCACAAAATAAATACACTATTTAGATAAACAGAACTTTACTGGGAGACCTCTGTGCTTCCTCCAGGTCAATTCCAAAAGGTCCGATGGGTTTTCTGTCACACTCACAGAACCTGTGCTCACTTGCCTTGTGTCCAACCCCTCTGTCATTGCCAGCGCCTTCCTGGGAAGGGATGAAAGGAAGGGTCTGTGACACTCTGACACAGTTCCTTTGTGCTATGTAGGGGACACTGCCTGGCTTCTTTATGACACCTATGGGTTTCCCGTGGATCTCACTGGACTGATTGCTGAAGAGAAAGGCCTGGTGGTAGATATGGATGGCTTTGAAGAGGAGAGGAAACTGGCTCAGGTAAAGAATGTGGGGCATGAACAAGAAATCCGGCATCAAGCCAGGTAGGACTGTGTGCAAAGCCAGTGAGGGTTTTCATCAATTAAAGTCTTGGAGTTTTTTTTTAGGGGAGTATGTCTTAGCTTGGGGTGATTTAGGCCCGCTGATGTTGCCATTATTTGGTAATAATGTCTAATGACATTTTTGATTTTCATAATTGGTAGGATGCTAATAGCTAGTGTGTAGAGGTGAGGAATGCTAGCCAACATCCTGTTAACCAAGGACGGTTTCCCATTAACCAAGAATTACCTGATCCCAAATTTCAATAAGCCTAAGATTGAAAAACCCTGTTCTAGAGCTTCATATCAGGCATAGTTTAGCAATTTTGAGTCTTCAGCGTTTTTTCCTACATTACGTTAATTTATGCTTATTTCTCTTACTGGCAGCTCAAGTCTCAGGGCAAAGGAGCTGGTGGTGAAGACCTCATTATGCTGGACATTTATGCTATTGAAGAGCTCCGGGAAAGGGGTCTGGAAGCAACAGATGATTCCCCAAAGTATAATTACCATTCGGACTCCAGTGGTAGCTATGGTGTGTTACTGTGCTCATCTGGGGGACTTTCTAGACCAGACTAAAGGTTAAGAATCCGGGGTATTCTCTTTGTAGTGCTGTAGAATCATGCTGTATAATTTCACATTTCGGAGACTCTTGGAGATCTTTATTTTGGCATAATTATAGATCCACAGGAAGTTAAGTTCACAGAGATAGCCTGTACACTTGTCCCAGTTTTCCTTAATTGTAAATATATCTTACTGAAGCCAGATGACATTGACACAATCCACAGTAGCTTTGGGTTTTATGTCAGGGTAATAGCACCCTAAAAGTTGAGAAGAAACAGTAGATCCGCCTGTTCTGCCCCCCACTCTGTCTCTGGTGAATCTTCTCACCCCCTGCACCTCTGGCCTACACCCCAGTTCTTGTATGCAAAGATAAACTTTAAAAAATCTTTAAAAAAAAGTTAAGAAGAAATGAACAATACATGTCTCTGCTTTTTTGCTTCAACAGAGATACCTAAATCTATCCAAGCAAACCCACAAAGTAAATACATTCTTTGTGAATTGACCTTGGAAAAGGGAATTTATTTTACTCTTAAAGACTTATAATCTAATTCAGCAAGTTGCTGCTAAGTGACTCAGAGGTGATCAGCTATTAGGGTGACCCATTTTTTCCCAGTGCTGCCCCAGTTTTAACACTGAAATTTCTGCATCCTAGGAAGCCCCTCAGTCCCAAACAAATCAGGACAGTTAGCCAGTCCACTGAATAGTGCATTCTTCGGTGGAAAGTCAGCGTGCTGTACCCTCTCATGGAATCTCAGAGGCACACTCCAAAATAAAATTAGACAGAATAAAATTAGGACCCAAGGAGAATTGGAGAAGTAGAGTCCAGCAAAAGCCAACTAAGAATGTGTGCAGAAGTCACTGACCTTGTGTTTTCCCTCTGTGCAGTGTTTGAGAGCACAGTGGCTACAGTGGTGGCTCTGCGCAGGGATAAGATGTTTGTGGAAGAAGTGTCCACGGGCCAGGAGTGTGGAGTGGTGTTGGACAAGACCTGTTTCTATGCCGAGCAAGGAGGACAGATCTACGACGAAGGCTACCTGGTGAAACTTGACGACAGCAGTGAAGATGTGAGCACGAACTTCTTTGTTAGCTGGGGAGAGGGTCTGGCAGAGGGCCAGGCCCTTTGGCTTTTCAGCACTTTGAGCTTTGGGGAACAGACACACTGACGCTGGTCACTGTTTCTGCAGCTGAGGGAGCTGCTGCTTACACCACGTCGCTCGCACAGTCATTGGGTCTCCCGGACAGGATTCTTGCAACCAGGCTGCCTAGGCTGACCCTGGGTTCCTCCAGGTCTCTTTATTTTATTTTTATTTTTTTTTAAAGATTTATTTATTTATACATACAAGCACTGGGGTACAGGCCAGAGGTGGGGGGCTGGTGAGAGGATTCACCACAGAGAGCCGGGAGCAGAACAGGCAGATCAACGGAAGCACACTGCTGAGGGGAGCAGTGGGCACAGCAGGAGAGGTCTGCCATGCCATGTGGGTCCCTCCATGGCCGGCGGCAGGGATCGAACTCATGCTGCAGTGGCTGCGGTTTGCTTCATAGTGCGTTGCTTAACCCACTGTGCCACCAGAGAGGCCCCTCCAGGTCTCTTTATAAATAAAAAGCGGCAGCTCTCTGAAGGCCAAACAATTGAGGTACCTTAAAATGGGTTCAGGTTCTCTAAGATAACCTTTTTTTTTTAAAGATTTATTTATTTATGCATACAAGAGCTGGGATACATCCCAGAGTCCAGGGCAGTGAGAGGATTCACCAGAGACAGAGTGGGGAGCAGAACAGGCAGACTGACCGAAATACACTGCCGAGGGCAGCAGCAGGCGAGACAGGAGAGGTCTGCTGTGCCATGTGGGTCCCCTCCCTGGCTGGCGGCAGGGATCGAACTCGTGATGCAGTGGCTGCGGTTTGGTGCTTTGCTTAACCCGCTGTGCCACCAGAGAGGCCCCCAGGTTCTCTGAGATGCCCTTTTATGGGATGTGTTTGTGCGCACAGTGATGTACATGTATGTAGTGGTGCATATGTATATAAATATATAGCACTAAATGTTGCTAATGCTGTGTGTGTGTGTGTGTATATATATATAGTCTTAGAGAATATATGTAATTTACATGTGTAAAGAGTTTATGTGGCTAAATTTATTTGCATACATATATTTGGAACTTGCTTTTTGACTTACTGGCGTCCTCGACTGCTCTCAGAAAACAGAGTTCACAGTGAAGAATGCTCAGGTGCGAGGAGGGTACGTGCTGCACATAGGGACAGTCTACGGCAGCCTGAAAGTAGGGGACCAGGTCCGGCTGTTTATCGATGAGGTGAGTTGCAGTGTGCGGGTCAGCATTCAGTCTGGTAAGTCTTCACCTCATTTATTTTGTAAATTTCCATCTTTTATTGAGGTAAACTGACACATAAAGTTGTTAAATATTTAAAATGTACATTATGATGATTTGTTATGTGTATCTTGTGAAGGGAATGCACTTCCTCCTTTGGCTCCAATCGAGCCATCATTGTCATTCCTAAGTGAAATTGTAGTAGGTACTACATTTTTTTTAGATTTATTTATGCATACAAGAACTGGGGTGCAGGTCAGAGGTGAGAGGATTCACCAGTGACAAAGCAGTGAACAGAACAGGGAGACTGACTAAAATACACTGCTGAGGGGAGCAGCGGGTGAGGCAGGAGAGGTCTGCTGTGCCATGTGGGTCACCTCTGTGGCCGGGGATCGAACTTGTGCTGCAGTGGCTGTGGATGCTTCATAGTGTGGCACTTAACCCCGTGTGCCACCAGGGAGGCCCCTATAGATAGATATTTCTAAGTAACATGCAGGAGTAAATTATGTGAGGGATACAACTGACTTAAATCTGTATGTTGCCAAGTCAGATCACAGAATGATTTTATGGATTGCTTTTCTCTCGGTTAACCTAAAATACTTCTTAGGAGCCAGTGATGTTATATTAAGATACAGGTTCTGTTGAATGTGACACAGCTTCAAAATAACAATAGCTTAAAATAGTAGAAATGTTTTTCTTACCTAAAGTCCAAGCTAATGCAGAGGTTCTGCTGGACAGAATCCCAGGGCCCAGGTTTTCCTTATTTACTGCTCTACTGTCATTGCTCTGAGTATTGTCCTTAGGTTCATGGCCTAAGAGGTTAACAGTCAGATCCATTTTCTAGGACAAGCGTTGGCAAACTTTTATTTTTTAAAAAAGGACCTGATGTAAATATTTTGGACTATATAATCTCTTGTTATTACTACTCAGTTTTGCGTAACTCTTAACAGAAGGCATCATAGATGATGTGTAAAGACTGTGTTTCAACATGCCTGTTTATAAAATGGTAACAGGCCAGATTTGGCCTGTAGGCCATAGTTTGCCAGTTCTGATTCTGAGCAGTAGGCGGGGAAAGGGAGACCTGGCCTTAGAGGTGTTCATCACTTCTGCTCACAGCCCATTGGCCAGAACTTAGTCATGTGATCACACTTAACTACAAGGGACTGGGGAATGTAGCCTTTATCCTTAGCAACAGTGTGTCTCACTAGAGATTTGAATTTAGATCTTCCTACACTAATGGAAATTATGTCCCAATAAATTCATTGTATTTTTTAATTAATGCAAGCATTAAGCCTAACCTAGTGAATATCACAGCTTAACCATGCCCACCTTAAATGTGCTCATAACACCTTAGCTTGCAGTTGGGCGGAATCATCTCACACAAGCCTATTTTATTATAAAGTATTGACCATCTCAAGTAATTTATTGAAAACTACTGAAAGTGAAAGGCAGACTTGATGTGATGCGAAACATAATATCAAACCCTGGCAACATGGTCCACTGCAGAATGCTGCTTGTCTACCTGGTGACCTCTGGCTGGCTGGAGCGGAGGCTGCCCTGCCGGGTCACAGGAGAGGAGCAGCCGCACTTTGCCAGCCCAGGGGGAGGTCGGAACTTGAAGTACAGCTTCTATTGAATTTGCGTCTCTTTCACACCATCATAAAGTCAAGTAATTATAAGATAAGCCATTGTAAGTTGGGAACTGTGTGTGCTGGGGAAGAAGGGGAGAACATGGGTGGGTATTGGGGGCAGCCGGCAGTCGGGTGGACCGCAGCCTGCTGTACCCTCTCCAGCCCCGGCGGAGACCTGTCATGAGCAACCACACCGCCACGCACATTCTCAACTTCGCCCTGCGCACCGTGCTCGGGGAAGCCGACCAGAGAGGGTCCCTGGTTGCGCCTGACCGCCTTCGGTTTGACTTCACCGCCAAGGGAGCCATGTCTACCCAGCAGATCAAGAGCACTGAGGAGATTGCTAACGAGGTGATCGAGGCAGCCAAGGTAGGTTGGCTCACGTGTAAGCTCTTAGCTCACGAACCCCAGCTCCTCCCTGCACCGTCTCCGTCTGTCACGGAGCCTCACCAGGCCAGGTACTCTGGCTCCACTGTACCTTAGTCGTCCCGTGCACACAGTTGCTCAAAGCAGTGACTCTCGAGCACTGAGTAAGGGGCGGTGGTCGTGGTTGGTGGAGGGGCCCCGGGGCCTCTTGGGAGTGGGAAGTGGGGTCATCTTTGCTCCATCTCCTCTTCAGGACAACAGAGCTCTTCTGGTTAGGTCTGTTTTACACATAGCACACCCATGTAAGGTTTGGTTCACAGCTTAACAAAAACAATCGGAAATTTGTATTTTTTTTTTAAGATTTATTTATTTATGCATACAGGACCTGGGGTACAGGCCAGAGATGTGGGGGGTGAGAGGATTCACCAGAGACAGAGTGGGGAACAGAACAGGCAGACTGACCGAAACACACTGCTGAGGGGAGCAGCGGGCGAGGCAGGAGAGGTCTGCTGCACCATGTGGGTCCCCTCCCTGGCCAGCAGCAGGGATCGAACTCGTGCTTCAATGGCTGTGGTTTGCTTCATAGTGCATTGCTTAACCCACTGCGCCACCAGGGAGGCCCGGAAATTCGTATTTTGACCCCCCTGACCTTACTGCTTTCTTTCAAGAGGCTCAGTGTATCAGAGGCAGAGCCAGGATGAGGAATCCAGAGTCTTACTGCACCCAGAGATCTTTTCCAGCTTTTTTCTTTCTTCCGTGGCAGCCTGTCTACACCCAGGACTGTGCCCTGGCAGCAGCTAAAGCCATCCAGGGCCTGCGGGCTGTGTTTGATGAGACCTACCCTGACCCTGTGCGTGTCGTCTCCATTGGTGTCCCCGTGTCCACGCTGTTGGATGACCCCTCCGGTCCTGCTGGCTCTCTCACTTCTGTTGAGTTCTGTGGGGGAACGTGAGTACCTCAGGGAGCAGTAGATGGGGTCAGTGGAGGGTGTGGGCAGTAGGCTGGACAAAGTCTGGTTTCTCTAAGGTTGAAATGAAATCCTCAGAAATTCATTCTCAAACATTCCCAAGAACCCCTTCATGTCTGACATTAACATTTTCCGGTTTTTTTTTTTTTAAGATTATTTATTTATGCATACAAGAACTGGGATACAGGCCAGAGGCACGGGAAGAGGGCGGATTCACCAGAGACAGAGTGGGGAGCAGAACAGGCAGATTGACTGAAACACACTGCTGAGGGGAGCAGTGGGGTGAGGCAGCAGAGATCTGCCTTGCCCTGTGGTTCCCTCCCCTGCTGGCGGCAGGGATCGAACTTATGCTGCAGTGTCTATGGTCTTCTTCATATAGTGCGCTGCCTAACCCACTGCGCCACCAGGGAGGCCCCTGTTTCCCAGGTTTGTTATATGTTATTCCAAGGAGTAAAAGGTAAAAAAATACATGGACACCACACAGTTGCCTGGGCTGATCCTAACAAGAAGGCCTGTGAGTTCAGGGTTTAGCAAGGCCAAGCGCACTTCTGTAGCTCCCCAATGGGTCCTCACCCCTTTTCAGTCCAGTAAATGAAAAGCTCCCTGTGCTAGCTGGAGCAGCAGCTGGGGACCCAGCCCCCTTGGTCAGAGCCACAGAGGTTGGCCTCACGTAGGTTGCATTCAACTTGCTTTGGGAGACCCACTGAGTTCTGCCAACTTAGATTTCTTCGTAGCACTTGGGGTCTTTTGGGGCATTGTCATGGTGGCTTGAGAATTGTAGTGAAAAGAATATTCTTAATGCCGTGGTAGAGCCATCTGGGACCTCCCAGTAACATGGGAGCAGGTGAGGGAGGTAGTAGACGGATCATGTTCCAGGCCTACCTCTGCCCAGCTGAGTTGGGCCTTCAAGTGGGCCCCACTTCTGCCTTAACACCCCTTTACCTGACACTTCAAAGCACAGGAAATAGCTTTTAAAGACTTTATACTACTCTCAGAGAGATCTGTGAGCATTAGCAGGCATTTGAAGGTCTCTGAGCAACTGCAGAATAAGCTATTTGTTCAAGGGGTTGTGGTAAGATTTGAAAGGTAATTCTTCAAATTCTCCTTTGGTGAGTGAGATAGAATATAACTTATGGGGCCTCCCTAGTAGCGCAGTGGGTTAAGCAGCGCACTATGAAGCAAAACGCAGCCACTGCAGCACGAGTTCGATCCCTTCCGCCGGCAAGTGGGGGGACCCACATGGCGCAGCAGACCTCTCCTGCCTCGCCCACTGCTCCCCTCAGCAGTGTGTTTCAGTCAGTCTGCCTGTTCTGCATCCTGCTCTGTCTGGTGGGTTCTTTCACCTCCTGCGACTCTGGGATGTATCCCAGCTCTTGTATGTATAAATAAATAAATCTTTAAAAAAAAAAAAGAATATAACTTATGTTCCACCAAAGAGGACCAAAAATTAATCTAGAGCAAGGATATTGGGTATCAAGGACTACAGATCATTTTATTAGCTCTCACTGGATTTTCACAGCAGCCCTGTGAGGGAGAATTCTCCCCATTTTATATTTGAGAAATTCAGGGCTCAGGAAAGTGGGGTTTACTCAGCGTCAGCATGCACTCAGCTCCAACCAGATCATCTCCTTTCCCCCTTCCTGGCTAGACCTGTGTTCGAAAATTCCCTACAACATAAAGACCTTTCCTCACTGTCCCTTGAGGAAGCTCTTCTGGGAGCTATTACCTCATAGGTTCCTGGGCCCCTCGTCACCAGGGACTTCATATTCCACCCTCAGGCACCTACAGAATTCCAGTCACGCAGGCGCTTTTGTGATTGTGAGTGAAGAAGCGATTGCCAAGGGCATCCGGAGGATTGTTGCTGTCACGGGCACTGAGGCCCAGAAGGTGAGCAGATCAGGCCATTTTGCGGCTTATTCAGACCTGGCAGGAGAGCCCAGTTTATGAACCTACAGTGCAGACAGTGGGGGCTGTTGTAGTCGGAAGTGAGTACAGACGGTGCTACCCCAGTGTCCTCCTGGCCCCCTACCTGGCAGAAGAAACTCCACCGCTGCCAAGGCTTCGTTAGCTATTTCCTTATAGCTGTGCGTAGGCTCTGCTGCCTGCTCAGTGACAGTCCCATGTCTCAGAGGGTAGCCTGTAATTTTGCTGTTGCTTTTAGTGCCCCCAGCAGTTCCCCATCTCCCTAGGGGTGTGTGCTTAACTTGAGGTGTGTGAACAGTTGCTCTGGGGCTGGGGACTGGAGGCGACGTGTGTGGAAGACTGAGGGGTGACCATTTCCTGGGGTGGGAAGGACTCCTGGCTCAGACTCGTAGTCAGTTCATGCATCCTTTCTGCTGACCAGGCATGTGGGGAAGGGACTCTGTTTTCAGATGCGAGGCCACAGACACCAGCTCCCTGGGGTAAGCTTCCAGTGTCCTGGGATGTGTTGTTCTATAACCTGCCATTGGTGTTCATCACAGTCACTTACAGACAGAACCCTGAAGCTCAGTTACTTGACCTGGAGCCTACACCTCTGATTTCCCTCTCTCAGGCCCTCAGGAAAGCAGAGAGCTTGAAGAAATCTCTCTCTATCATGGAGACCAAAGTGAAGGCCCAGACTGCGCCAAACAAGGACGTGCAGAGGGAGATCGCCGATCTTGGTGAGGTAGGGGCTGCGCCCTTGTCCCTCAGCACTGGGCCTCATGAATTGGACACCTTGGCCTTGAAGAACTGGGGCCCTGTTCTCAGTGGCCTTTGGATTGACTTCTGTTCTGCAGCCTTACAACGGGCACTCCGGGGATCCTGACCTGTGCACCCCCAGGACCAATGTGCCTGCCGCTGGCAGGAGAACCCATTCTAAGCATAAGTGGGTGCTAGTCTGGAGGGAGTTAAGAGAGGCCCTATAGGTACCCATTGTTGCCAAGCTTCCTGGTGTTTGTTAGTATTTGGGAGCTTCCCATAAGCCCCCAAGCAGTGATCACTGGCTGGGAAGGGGCCCCAGATAAAGGAGGCCCCTTTCCCTCTAGCCTCACTTACAACTACTACAGCTGCTCATTAAGTGACCTGTGGACACCTGTTCAAAGCCAGAAAGGGGAGGTGGGCTGGAGCCTTAGCCCTGGCTCCTGTGGTCTGGATCCACATGGTCTTGTATTTCTGATTCCAGGCTCTGGCCACAGCAGTCATCCCCCAGTGGCAGAAGGATGAATTCCGGGAAAATCTCAAATCCCTAAAGAAGATCATGGATGACCTAGACCGGGCTAGCAAAGCTGATGTCCAGAAGCGCGTGAGTCCTGGCGGTTCTGGTAGCTGGAAGGGAGCCAAGAGAAGTTACCCAGCAAACATGTACATACTGCTGTCTGGAGGTTGGAGGCTGGCCTTTGACCTGAGACCTCTCTTCTGGCTTCTCGCAGGTGTTGGAGAAGACAAAGCAGCTCATTGACAGCAACCCCAATCAGCCCCTCGTCATCTTGGAGATGGAGAGCGGCGCCTCTGCCAAGGCAACCCGGGGCTGGGGCTCCATGCGCTGCGCTGTGCCTGTTCACTCCTCAGGGTCTCATCAGCCCTCCAGAGGCTGAAGTGTGAGCTCTGTGGCCTTGAGCAGAGTGGTTGCTTAGGGCCCACTCTGGTTGAGTTTAGCCCGAGCCATGTGGCAAGATGTGTGGACAGAGTTAAGATGGCTGGAGGTAGAAGGCAAACCTCAGAGCTGTAGTGTGGAAAAGGCTCTGTGCTTGGGTTCTCTGCTTTTAGTAGGGGTTGGGGGAAACTGAGCTGCACCACCTTTCTGCACGTGGGGAGTGCGTAGCTCCCTTCCCGAGAGCCAATGCCTGATACCAGGTTTTCCCCACAGGCCCTGAATGAAGCCTTGAAGCTCTTCAAGACTCACTCCCCTCAGACGTCCGCCATGCTCTTCACAGTCGATAACGAGGCTGGCAAGATCACGTGCTTGTGTCAGGTTCCCCAGGTCAGACGCCCTGCAACCTGGTTCCAAATCCTGTAGCTGCGAGCCCACAAACAGTGGTGTTTGGCTTTCCTGAGGGAGCTCGGTTCTTAACACTTGTTTGCCACAAGCCATGTGTTTTTGCAACCCTAAGAGAAGTAGCCTTTCTGTCCACCTGTTGCCTACCTCCCTCACCCTTACCTCAGGCCCTCTCCTTGATGGGTATGTTTAACTGTGCTGGCAGATAACCAGGCTTTGCCACTTGGTCTGTCTTATCTTGGTGGTGTATTATCTCAGCCTCTGGCAGCATATTTCAGGGCAGAAGTGGGTGTCTGTGGTGCCCACTCCTTTTTTCCTCTCTCCTCACCTTCTCTCCATCCTACTTTCTGTGTTGACTCCTACTTCCCCTTCCTGTCTTCCAGAATGCAGCCAATCGGGGCCTGAAAGCCAGTGAGTGGGTGCAGCAGGTGTCAGGCCTGATGGATGGCAAAGGTGGTGGCAAAGATGTATCTGCTCAGGCCACTGGGAAGAATGTGGGCTGCCTGCAGGAGGCACTGCAACTGGCCACTTCTTTTGCTCAGCTCCGCCTGGGAGATGTGAAGAACTGAGAGAAGGGGTGGCTTCCGCTGGGAAGCATCTCCCTCTCCCCCAGATGCACCCCTTCAGCCAGGAGCTCTCCATCTGCCACAAGGACGTTTGAATCCTGGGATCTTTAAATTACCCCACCTGTCTTCCTAACCTAGCAGTAACTGGACTTCCCCCGGGAGCTGGCCTGTGACTCAGTATCCACATTACATTTCTGCAGAGCCCTCCAACTGTCCAAAACCACTACCCCAAGATTGCTATTTATAACATCATGCTCACATTTGTAGATAAATGTTCGCTGTAGACCCAAGGCTATGGATCTATAGGGAGGATCGTTTTTGCTGCAGAGAATAAAAGGACCATGTGCAATACTTGATGATGCTGTGTGATCTCAAACTCCCTTCCCCCTAGTGGGTGCCACCAGTTGACAGGCCACAGCTCCTGCTTTCTGCAGAATGAGTGCTGTGCCAAACCCAAAGCCCCGGAACCTTGTGACTAGCCCTGGGATTGCCTGAAGACATTTGTGGAGGTGGCCTATAGACTAGGTGTTGTGAGCTGGGGAGACTATCATTCAATAAAAGGTGATCAAAAAAAAATCCATGGGGCTCATGCAAGCAGAGGGGCTCCCTCCCTGGAGCCTCTCCCAGGTGAACCTCTAGTTTAGGTTCCTGTGTCCCTTTGAACAGGCATTTTCTCTGGTGCAGAAGGTATTTAGGGTGCATCAGTTGCTTCTCCCCCCTCCCATTGACTGCCTCAGTCCTTCATCTCTGACCTAGAGATGGACAGTGAGATGGAGAGCCAGTCCTGGCCCTGAATCTACCCAGGCCTGAAGACCGCTGAGTTTGGAAACTGCCTGGGAAGTTAAGAGCACTGCTTTCCTGTGTTGGCTCTGCTGGGTTTCTTGCCCTCTGTACAAGCAGGCTGACCCTATGGTTACTCACTCCTGGACAGGCAGAGGTCACTGAGGCCCTAGCTTCAACAAGCGTGTGCAGGGACCCAAAGGACACAATCCAGTGTGTGAGAGAGGCAGTTCCATCCAGTCATGAGTCCGACAAGCCTTTATGCCAGCCTGGTCACCAAGGGTATGAGTGGACCAGGGAAAAAGTTGGCCCTCTCGGGCAAAAGCGGTGGGGAATGTGTGAGTGCCAAATTAATGACGACCTTGACAAGTGAAAGGAAGACGCGCCTTGGCATCACCCTGGCCCGGAGAAGTTAGAAGTCAGGCTGACCCGCCCAGGTACCGGCCCTCGGGATCCATCTGTCCAGCCAACGAGCTCAGGGTCAAGGCGGCGCTCTCCGTTCTCCCTCCACGACGGCAGGGGGCAGTGGAGCGCCGCCCGCCGCTCTCCCGACAGCCTTTTCCCCGGCGCGCGCCGCTTTAAGCGGGCGGAAGAGCCGGAGAACCAGGCCCGGCGGACGGGCGGAAGCGGCTCGCAGCTTTGGCGCAGCCATGCCTGGAGACCACCGCCGCATCCGTGGGCCCGAGGAGTCGCAGCCGCCGCAGCTGTACGCGGCCGACGAGGACGAGGAGCCAGCCGCCCGCGACCCGACGCGGTTGCGGCCCGTGTACGCGCGCGCGGGGCTGCTGAGCCAGGCCAAGGGCTCGGCCTACCTGGAGGCGGGTGGCACCAAGGTGCTGTGCGCCGTCTCCGGCCCGCGCCAGGCCGAGAGCAGCGAGCGCGGCAGCGGCCCGGCCGGGACGGGCGGCGAGGCTCCGGCCGCGCTGCGCGGCCGTCTGCTCTGCGACTTCCGCCGCGCGCCTTTCTCCGGCCGACGGCGCCGCGCACCCCCGGGCGGCGGCGAGGAGCGCGAGCTGGCGCTGGCACTGCAGGAGGCGCTCGAGCCTGCCGTGCGTCTGGGCCGATACCCGCGCGCGCAGCTCGAAGTGTCGGCGCTGCTGCTCGAGGACGGCGGCTCGGCCCTGGCCGCCGCGCTCACGGCCGCCGCGCTCGCCCTGGCCGACGCGGGAGTCGAGATGTACGACCTGGTGGTGGGCTGCGGCCTGAGCCGCGCGCCGGGGCCCGCTCCCACCTGGCTGCTGGACCCCACGCGGCAGGAGGAGGAGCGCGCCGCCGCCGGCCTCACCGTGGCTCTCATGCCAGTGCTCAACCAGGTGGCCGGGCTGCTGGGCAGCGGAGAGGGCGGCCCGACCGAGAGCTGGGCCGAGGCGGTGCGCCTGGGCCTCGAGGGCTGCCAGCGCCTCTACCCCGTGCTGCAGCAGTGCTTGGTGCGGGCCGCCCGCCGGAGGGGCGCCGCCGCCCCTCCCTGACCCGGGAGTCAGCGACAGCGGACGCCGCGGACCCCAGCTGCCGACCTCTCCGAAAGGACCTGCGCCTTCGGCCTCCAGACTGCTACAAGCTGAGGGCTCAGGGCATCTGCTGAAGCGCGTATGGGCGTGATGCACTGGACAGTCGTATTTAAACGAATTTTCACTAACTGTTCCATAAATAAACTCTTCTACTTGAGCTGGTTCCCAGCTACGACCCAGCTGGAAGAGACCTGCGAAGGCAGACTGACTCAAGGTTGGAAGAACGGCAGCTCCACTTCACTGGAAAACGGACCCTGGACTTACTGCCTTGTAAGGGATGGACCGTATGCGGCCAGTCAGTGACTCCCATGTAACTGCACTGCTTTTGAGAGAATGGACAGAGGGCTGTGCCTTCTCATTTTTATCTGAGCTAGAACATAACAAAAACCCTTTTACAGCTGAAAAAGCCTTCTGTCGTGCTTCTTAAGCGGTGCAGGAGTTAAAGAAGGCTCCTTCGAGCTGGGTATTGCCTTCTTCCACCCTGGTGTCAAGGACTTGGGACCAGTTGGTGTAGGGAATTGTGCTTTGGAGGAGGAGAAGCAGCCTGTCAGGTACAGAGTTGCGGCCCCTGCTGAGGTGCAACAACAGTGGGGAGAATTGCATGGCTCCAGGAGGACTCTGGGTGTGTCCCCTCACCCCCCTGATTTAGTGCTGGGCAAGACCACAGTTCAGAGTTGAGTATGGGAAAGCGTTTGGTGCTGGGTAAAATCCAGACCCAGCCTTCTCTACCCACATGCAGAGCAGCACAGCCAGAGGCCTCCCTACCTGCTAGTAGGTGGGGGTCTGCGCTGGTTTTATTATGTGATGCCCCTTGTCCAGATGTAGTCCCCGGGGAGGGCACATAAACTGCCAGGAGTGAACTGCTGGATGCTGGGAAAGCAGATAGGCCATGGTCCTTCCTCAGAGCAGAGCCGGTCTGACAGACCGCAAGGCTGTGTTCTTCCCTGGGTGGCTCTTGAGTGGGTTTGTGCTCCGTCTGGAGGAAGGCAGGGCACCCTTTCTGCACCCCAGCAAGGTGTGAGTTTCTCTAAACTTGGGTGTTTCAGGGGCCTGCTCAGCCTAGGCAGCCCAAAGAGCAGAATGAGACCAGAGAACCCCTGACCAGGGAAAAACACAAGTTTTATTTTCCCCCTCCTAACAATACATCTTTCCAGAGCAGATCTGATGGGAACAAGACATAAAATAATACCCCTGTTCTGTAGGGTGTTGGGAAGCCTACTCAGAAGGAGTTCTGTGGGACACACGCCAGGCACCTTATAGCTCAGTTTCAGACTGGAAGGGGGAACTGTAGGAACACGAGTGTTTCCTGAGCACTACTGTGGCTGCAGGAAGTTGGGTGGGCTACTCTCCACCTAGACTGAAAACTGGCAGGACCCTAGGAGGGGACAACAGCTGCTGACCTGCCGTCAGAGGGCTGACGCTCTTGGGGAGCACTGTCAGCCGCTCCTTGCAACGCTGCTGCTGAGGATGGTCAGCTGGTGCCAGCCCCCAGACTACCATCTGGAAAGGACCCAGGGACACCGGCCACTGCAGGGAGGCTTCCCAGCTGGTCGAGCTGAGCTGTGCCACCACCTCTGTGGCTCTCCTGTAGAAGGGTGCCTCTAGTTGCGAGGGTACTTCTGGGAGGTCTTTAGAAGAACCACATGGGTGAGGAAGGGAGCCACTCTGGAAGATGCTGAAAGCTGAGCGCCTGGAAAGGTGCCAGCCTCCTAGTGACTGTCTTGCTTCTCTGATCCCTGATTCTTTACCTGTAGGAAATAAAATATCGACATCTCCCAGTCTCCCAGAATGCCCCATCTCCTTTCTTGGCAACTTGGGCAGTTCAGTGCTACTCTAGATTTTTCCTGAGACTCAGAACTTAGAAGCACCAGGTTCCAGTGCAGCTGTGACTTGGGTCTGGGCAGCAGTGACAGCCCTCTGGAACCCAAGGGCTGAAGGACAGCTTGGTGGGTGAAGGGAAGCAGGGTTCTATACTGTCAACCCCCAGAGCCTGGAATTGCTGAGATGACCTGAACAGCAGTGGCTAAACTTTGGGGGTTCAATTGGGGAGGAGGGTATGGTAGGTGGATGGATATTCTCCATCCAGAAAGGCCATGTACCAACACTTCCCCAAGGGCTGTGGCCCTGTGTGGACAGCCAAAGACTACATGAGGCAGAGGCAGAAGGGCAAAAATCTGATTTTTAACAGGTTTGACAGGTAGTTCTCAGGCAAGGGGTCTGGCATGAGGCCTGATGTGACTTTCCCTCTACAGTGTTCAAACCCCACCCACTTCCAGAAGGAGATGGTATTTCAACCCAGCATGGTCCAAATGAGCTATTAGGTCCAAGTTGTCATCTGGGCATTTCCATGGTAGAAATCATGCCTCCGCCCAGCCCACAGTGTGGCTCCTGCACACATCTGAGTCCCTCCCTTACCCACAGGGAAGTCCTTGTGGACCCAACACCAGGAAGGTGAGAATGGGGGAGGTACCAGGTCACTTACTGCCTTCTGGCCTGTGCTCTCCTCTGAGCTGTTCACCTCTGCATGGCCCTTGAGCTTCTGCCGGGACTCGGTGGTTCTGCATGAAGAAGCTGGACTCTCAGGAGCACAGTTCCCTTCTCTGTCCTCTGTCCCTGTGCAGTGAGAGTCACTGTCAGTGGCTGGGCTTAGAGGCCACAGCCAACTGCAGAACAGGACCTTAATGCCCAACACTGATCAAGGCTGTATAGGGTTTGAGGGTATAAGATAAGGTGGGCTGGTACTGCTCTGGCTCCAGATACCTCCTATAGGAGGGGAGTAGGCCATCCCAGAAGGCACAAGTGCCCTTAAGTCACAGGGACAGCCAGAGGGAGTAGGAGGAAGGGCACTTCTGTGCAGGGCAGACAGCAAACTCCCCTCAGCAGTGGGGAAGTTGGAGCCTGCTGTGAGGGGGCTTGCAGGGATGTCTGACCTGGAGGCTGGGCCCTCTGCTGGTCCATGCACTCCAGACTCTGCAACAGGCTGTCCACCTGGGCTTTGATCTGGTTCAGTTCCCCCACGATGGAGTGCAGCTCCCTAGTCTGAACTGTTAGGATGGATCAGAGACAGAACTGGTGATGGGACAGCGGGGCAGAGGACAGTGCTGCTAGGTTTCCAGCTGCGGTGAAGGCAGGGCCTCACTCACACTTTATCTGCTCTGGGGGCAGGTGGCTAATCCTGGGGATCTTGTGGGGACTAAAGCTGCCTTTGACCCCCATGCCCACATGGGTCCGCTGCATCTTGACAGGCACACGGTTGATGAGTGGGGGGATCCGCTGGTATTTATATACCCTACAGGGACAGCACAGAGGGAGTCAGGCCAACCAGCCCCACCTGTTTGCCCAAAGGAAGGCAGGGGCAGGAACTACCCACCTGTATGGGACGTTGACCCTGTGCAGCTTGTAGTCCAGATCATAGTTTTTGCTGCTGGGGAAGAGAGACATGGGGAAGAGGGCACTCACCCGGGCCGGACACAGTCTAACTTGGGGAATGCTTAGGAAGCTTTCCCTTAGAATCCTGGGATTCTCCACCAAGAGACCTTAGGCCTTGCTCAAGGTCACCTTGTGAGACCACAGCAAACCGGCTTCCCCTCTGGCTGGCTTCTAGGAAGGGACACTTTCCAGTTGGCTTCAGGTGGCAAGGGGGCCTGCCAGAGCTACAACACCCCCTCACCTCTCCATGTTCTGGATTTTAGACTGGCAAAGGATGAAAGGGAAGAGTTAAGTCAGTGCCCAAAGCCCTGGTGGGGTGTGAAAGCCTTTAATCCCTGTGTGGGAATTGCCAGGATGTAGCACCTAGCACTGGCAGGGCCTGCCAGGCAGGGTTGGAGCAGTGCCCAGGCCACCTTCCCCTTTGCTCCAGTCTCTGGAGAAAGGACTGGGGACCTTCATGCACCTTCTCCTGTGCACGGTACATTCCAGGGAACCGGTGCCCAGGAGGGTTGGGGGATCAGCTCAGAGGGGCAGGAAGGCCATGTGAGGACACAGCTGCAGGAGCTTCGTCACCAGGGGGTGCGCCCATGTCGCGTAGAGGGGGACGGGAGTGATGTGTGCTGGTTGCAATGATGTTTCTGAACCCACCCTTTTGGTGCTGTGTACCCACGCTCCCAGTTCAGGTCCAGCCCGCGAGGGCCACTGGAGCTGAATGGAGAACGTTTGGGTGTCCCTTCACCCTTCACGGCCCCCGGGGTGCGGGTGGGATTTCCAGTCACCTCTACACCCGCTTTCTGACTTCAGGAAGCATATCGGTAGGCGGCCAGGAAACCGCTGGGATGTTGATTCCGGAGGTGGGAGGCCGGTCCTTGTAGAAAGGAAGATGCGCCGGTGGAGTGCGGAGAGGACCCGTACCCACCTTCCGGCGCTGGAACCCCCTTCCCCTGGGCCAGGAGCGACCGAGCCGGGAGGGCTGTGGGGTAGGACCGAGCTCAAGGTGACGAACCTTAAATGAGCACGATCCCTGGGGAAAAAATTCACGCTTGTTGAGGTCCTCTCGGGCTGACCGGACTCCCGTCCTCTTCCCCACTCCCCATCCCATCCCTTCCTACTGGACGGAGATGTTTGAATGGGCTAGTCAGGGCGCGAGGAGCCGCAGCCGATCTCCTGAGCTGCGCTGATGGTCCTTTTCTTATCGTGCATTGGTGGTTCAGTGGTAGAATTCTCGCCTGCCACGCGGGAGGCCCGGGTTCGATTCCCGGCCAATGCAAGAAGTGAAGTTATCTTTTTTTCCTGGAGTGGCCTTTTCAAGTAGCTAAAACCGAGGTGTGTGCGGGAATGGGTTTCACTGACCGCAGGGCACAGACGCGGGAATTGCCCGTTGAGACTGCCGACTAGGGGCTAGGGCGCATGCGCGCGGCCGTAGCCTGCCTTGCCGCGGTGAGGGCTCCCTTCCGCGCAACCTCCCTCGGAACGCCGGACTCCGGCGCCACCCTTAGAAGCAAGAGGAGAACTCTGTGCCCTGGGTAGGTTGTCTTGACCTTTTTCCGTCAAAAGGCAGCCATTTGGTTTTAAGAAGTTGGTGGCGCAACGGTTACTTTCCCAGAACCCGGCTTCCCTGAGAAGAGTAACAAAGCACTGTGGGCAGAGGTCAGGTCACCTCCTCGAGGTTGACGAGACCAGAATCAGTGGCCTGGACTTGAGCAGTCCGTGCCCCATCCCAAAGGGCCACAGCCACAGTTCCCCACCTGCTGCTGCCCCAGACCCACACAGCCTGACAGAGCTGCTGGAAACGCTCTGTCTCCTCACTAGAATCGGCTGGCCGCATGTGGGTCCTCCCTTCATGGGACTCAAGACCCTGTGGAGGGCTGTCATCACTCCCCACGGCTTCTCTGTATCCCAGCCTGCGACCTAGCACCCCTCCTCTCGTCCCCCCTCCCCCCAGAGGTCTGACAGGACTGGGTCCCAGCCTGCTGAATAAGGGCCTGGGGTGGAAAATATGAAACCTGAAGAGAGTGAATGGAGCTGAAGACAGAGGGAAGGCCTCAAAATTGGTCGTGTGACAGGTCCATGAGGGAACCTTGGAGGGGAGATGCCTTTCTTCCTCTCATTCAGATCTTTACAAAACCCTGTGGGCACAGCCCCTGGAGGGATCTCACACAGGAGAGACAAGGCCCACCGATGCACAGCACATGCAGTTCTGCATGACTGAAGATGCAAGTTAAACATCTGTGAGCTACCCAGGGCCCCCTCTACTCCTCAGGTCCGCACACACACAGTGGTCAAGGGGCCACACACGCTGGCAACCTGCTCGCAGGGTAACTCAGTTGTTGAGACTACTGCTGGCAATGCGAGATTTGACCTGATCTCTCTCAAGGTCAGCCTGGAGATGCAGAGACTTCTCGAGCAGTCCTAGCCCAACCATCCCACTTCTGACAGATAAGCTCAGGTGAAGCCCAAAGGAAACCAGAACCTTAGCCCCTGCATCTTCCTAACAGCAACCAGTGTCCCCACGGCCTCCCTGCCAGCAAGACATAAACCCTTCAAGTGACCACAGTGGAGCCAGGAGCTGCGCGAGGTCCCCAAAGGTGCCCAGCTGAGGGAACCAAGAGGCCACCAGGGTTCACACACACGCTGGTGACGCCGGTGAAATGGTGCAATGGCTGGTGGAGGTTGGTGATCTCCTTTCTGAAAATGTTTATAAAGTTTCTTTAAAATTTTAAAGTATAACTTTTCTTTAACTTTCTCAAGTGAGGAGTAAGATTTCATTAAGAAAGTTTCCCCTTTGCTACTTCCCAAACAGCTCAAGTGTCCCATAGGTAAGGGTCCTGTTGGAGGACCCTGTTCCCTGGCTTCAGCAGGGGGGTGAGGAGGGGGGGGCGGACACAACCCCTGTCTCTGCCAGCAGGATGGTTACTGGGTTTTATAGGCCTGAAGGGGTTTGGAATGAGCTGAGCCAACTCCCTCCTTTTACACAGGGAGAAGGGGCCTCCAGAAGCCACATTGAGTTGACCAGGCAGCTTGACATGGCTGAGATGATGCCCACCGCACTGAGCAAGCCTCCTGGGGCCCCTGTTCCACCCCAGGGGAACCCAGAGCCCCACACAAGCCAGCAACCAGCCTCCCTCCCAGGTAACCCCTACAGACTCACCAGGAGATGGCTGTGCCCTGCGGTCTCTTCTGGCCTGACCTTCCCAGGCCTCGCTGTGGCTCTCGAGCCATGTCTAAGTCTGAGGGGAGCAAGAGAGGAGCAGGAGAGTTTGCAAAGAGGGAGGGTGTGGGAGGAAGGGGTGAAGTGAATGTGGCTTGCTTGATTCTTTGTTCCTCAGCTCTGAGAGTGTGGGCTGCGCCCCTAGAGAGGCAGAGCACCCATCTCAGTTCAGCCCAGCCTGGTTCCTGATGGACCAGGACTCAGGCTCCAGGAGGGCTGTCTTCACACTTTGGGGACCATGGCACTAAGACAAATGATCTCTTTGGCTCACTTCGAACCTAAAAAGCCCACAAGCATGGGAGGGTATCCCACTGTTTCCCAAAACCCACCAAGGAAATGGAACCGGTCACTGGGTGATACCGTGAAAAGTCAGGAGGGTTGATGTCTGTGATCCTTGTGTCCTCTGAGGAGACAACCAGCCCTGGTCGTGGTTCATTCTCAAGTGTTCTCTGCTGTCTCTCTGCCCACCCACAAGCCTGCTCTGCCAGACCCACGCCCACAGCTGCCTTGGGGCTAAGCCTCTGGGCTGGCTGCATTGAGAATGGGCCCAGAGAGATGGCTCTGAGTGAGGAACAAAGTAAGAAGCCGGCCTGGGCTGGGAATTGGACACCCTGATGCCCCCTCTCTCAGCAGGAGTTGAGTCTGCTAGATTTGATTCAGGGGAGAACTGAGAAGTCAAGTATTGCCGCTGCCTTCTCACTAACCACGGGCCATTGATCTCATTTCTGGGTTCCTCATTTCTCAGGAGAGCGCTACATGGTAGGACAGCTTCTTGCTGTTCGTTCAGGGTCTGGCACTGAGTAGGTGCCCAGTGGCTATCTGCTGAAAACATAAATGGAACCCCATTATCAATTCCATGTTTTGTCTGTGGGTGTGGATCAGACCCCAGTTTTATTCTAACTTCCAGGCCCCTTCCAGAGCCCACCCCCTTCCCTCCTGACTCTGTGATCAAATAGTAAATGTGGGTCTGCTCCTTTTCCTTTTCTTAGGATTTCCTGCAACACAGTCACCAAGAGCATTTATTCAGTGCCTGCTTGCTCTCGGTGAGAAACGAGGAGACCTGCGGCACCCAGCCCCCGAGATGCTGGCAGTGCAGAGCAAGTGCTTACTTAGGAAGAAGGTGGTGACTCTGCAGCCCCACTTCATGGTCCTGACTCATCCACTCAAGGATGCATTCAACAAACACCATGCTCCAAGGTAAAGAGAGGCAGCTGGGTCGCCTCGCTTTCTGTGTCTGTTCCTTTGGCATATATTCACATTTGTGGTCACTTTCACATTTAATGTCCAGAGAGGACAGAAAACTCACCCACGTCCACCTGGCAGATCGACAGTGCACAGACACTTACAAATACCTGCTCTGGCCACTGCAGAGAAACAGCATTAACACAAGTTTGCCATTCTCCTGGGGCTGTAATCACCAGCGACCCCTAGAAGCTAGAAATACTGAGACGTGATTGCTCAGAAAGGAGAGAATGCAGCAAACCTGCGCTGTCTCATGAGGCCTTGGTTATGGCTCCAATCTTGGGGTCAAGTGGGGAAAACCATTCAGTTGTCACCAGGTTGCCAATCGGGGTCAGTTTTCCAATGAGGAGGCTGATGGAGTATCAGGAAGCTCACCAATAACACCCCAAACCACGTCTAGGTGTGTAGAAGGTGTCTTCTGGCCACTGACAGACCAAGCCAGGTAAGTACAGGGTCTGGCTGTGGCCCAGCCACAATCACGGGCTGTATTGGTATTCAGTTCTACAGAGAAACAGAATCAATAGGGTCTTTATCTCTATATATCTATATATAGATAGATATATAAAGAGGAGATAGACCGCTCATCCATCTCTCCCATCCATCTATCTCTCTATATCAGGAGATACTGTGCAAAGAGTTGACTCCTGTGATTATGGAGGCCTACAATCTGTAGTCCCAAGATCCACAGGTCGCAAACTGATGACCCTGGAGAACTGATATGTAATTTTAGTCTAAGACCAGCAGGCTCTTAACTCAGGAAGAGCCAGTTTCAGTTGGAGTCCAAAGGTGGAAAGGAGCAGACATCCTAGCTCTAGGTGGTCAGACAGCAAGAGGGTTGAGAGACTTTAAGGGAGGGTCAGCGTTTTCCTGCTCTTCAGGCCTTCAACTGATTAGATAAGGCCCACTCACATTAGGGAGGGCTGCCTGCTTTAGTCAGTCTGTGGTTCAAATTAATCTCATCCAGAAATACCCTTACAGACTCACCCAGAATAATGTTTGGCCAAATAGCTGGGGATTCCATGGTCCAGTCAATATACCTATCAAGTGCCAGGAAATAGGGTGTAGGTCTTTGCTCATATGCATCTCTCACAGAGTCCCTGCCCCCTCCGACTCCCCTCAGATTTCCTAAGGGATACACCTCTTCCATTCCCCAGGCTGAGTCCAGTTGCAGGGAACACGGGCAGAAGGGTTAATGAATGGGAGTCATAATGACTGGCAGCAGATGATACAAAGACCAGGGAGGATTTTCAGTCAGGTGGGAACAAAGTACAAGAGTGGAACAGAGAGGCCAAGCACATGCAAGGACAGGAATAAGGGGAAAAGGAGAGAGGCAGAAGAGATGGCTCTATCAGACAAGTGGTCCCCAAAGTTGTTGGAGCTGATGCCCAGAAACACTCACCCTGATTTCAGCGGGGTCCAGAGTAGTTCACTAATTTCACAGTGATATGTTCCATGGAGGAAAAATGAAGGTAAAGATTGCAGGCAGCCATTGAGTGGATGCCTGCTGTGTATCAGGCAGTGAGCTACAAACTTCACAGCCCCCACATTTAATCCTCATAGTCCTGGGCAGGGAGGTGCCATTATTACCCATTTTACAGGGTATCACACCCCTGTATATGTCAGGGATGACATGGACAGCAAGTTTCGAGGACTAATGGGATCTCAGTCCCCTACCTGGAAACCAAGTCCAAGTTGGAGGATTTACGCAAAGCTACCTGGTAGGCTGAGCTACAAGCAGAGTCTGCTCCTGTCAGCACCTCCAGGCCGCGCCATCTTTGCACAGGACACTGCTCCATTGCTTGCCTCAGCCCATACAGAACCTGCCAGTCAGACTGTGGGGCTGACAAGCCCAGCGCTGTGGGTCCAGGTCCTGGATACACCAGGTCGCTTCTCCCAGTGGACCTAATTCATTCTTCTGGCTGCCCTACATCGGAGCCCTCGACATGTGTTAGAAGTATCCCCTGCTGGGGCCTCCCTGGTGGCGCAAGGGGTTAGGTACTGCACCACGAAGCATCCACAGTCACTCAGCACGAGCTCCCCCAGCCTGGGAGGGGACCCACATGGCGCAGCAGACCTCTCCTGTCTCGCCCGCTGCTCCCCTCAGCAGTGTGTTTCAGTCAGTCTGCCTGTTCTGCTCCCCACTCCATCTCTGGTGGATCCTCTCACCCCTCCACCTCTGGCCTGCACCCCAGTTCTTGTATGCATAAATAAGTCTTTTAAAAAAAAGTATGCCTCACTTTGGGACAGAGCCCAACTCCCATAAAAGAAATTAAAAATGCCCCTGTGTGCCTCCCTTTCCCAGCCTCCCTTGCATCTAGACCTTGGATACATGGCAAAGTCCCTCCAAACAGACCCACATGCCTGACAGAATTAAAGCCACCCATGCAAAGAAGCACATCCCAGCAACTGATGGTGGCAGAGGCAGCAGCAACATCCAGTTTCCCAAGGTGGTAACACCTCTAACCCAAATTGGTGGTGCCGACTGTGGCATCTGTAGCCAGCAGAGGCTGTGGGTTTCTTCAGGACTTGGTCTTTTCACCTTCTCGGGCTCCTGGGAACTAACCAGTACCTTTTCTAAGAGAGGCCAGGATCAGTTTCTGTTGCTTAAAACTAAGAACCTTGATTGATATAAAAATAGGGCTAGGAGTGGGTGGAGCACAAAGCCCTCAGAGATACAGAACAGGTTTTGGGCTAGCGAGTGGCCAGAGGACATGGAAATCCCTGTAGTATTAAGGGACAGGACACCAGCAGCCCGTGGTGTGAGGCGGTTAATCCTCTGCTCCCAGAACAAAATGCACATCAAAGGCAAGGCTTTGGGGACCTGTTGGCTCAAACCAGAGAAGAGTGTGGTTACCCAAGTCAAGGGCTGATGGGTAGGTGGTGTGCTAACCTATCACACGGCTTAAAGGAAAGAAAGGCAGGTTCAAAGTTCAAATTCTTGGCTCAAGGCCTGGCTGGAAAACCAAGGAATGTCTATCTTGCAGCTACAAGACAGAGTTACAAACCAAACTGAAAGCTTGGGCAAGGGTTATACAAATGATACCATCAGGTCGCTTCACTCCCATGCTAGACTCCTAATTGGGAAAACATCGCCTGTGCAGTTACGCTACTCCGTAGCTGAGATGTGGCTGGTGGTGATGGCTGGGGGGCAGGGTGTGTGCCACTTCTAGGTCTGGCCTGTAGCATCTGATGAGGGTGCCCTCATCACCACCTCCTGCTTCCTGCCCGTTGGTATAGCAGCAGGAAACGGCAGCACAGAACCAAGGTTCGGGATGGTTCTGGGCAGACGTGTCAAGGAAGGAGTCTCTTGGAGCCCTCGGTGGCTTTTCATACTTTATTTAGTAGAGGTGGCCAGGTACATGGCAGGCATGGGTGCCAGCGCATCTCACCCTCTCGGCTGCTGCTTCTCTCGCTGGTACTGTCGGTCCTGTTGGTCGGTCCTTGCAGTTCTGTCTGTTGGTTCTCACAGTTCTGGCGATTTCATGACGCCGCCCATTTATGCCCGTGTCCAACACAGGCGCGCCCATTTGCGCATGCCCACCCTGGAATGCTCACAGCACTGCAGGTGTCCATCATCAGTGGTAGGAGGGTGGAAATACCTGATCAACCTTTACCCTACAGTTGGCCACCTGAATGCCAATGCCTGGCTGAACTGAAAGTGGCAGAGCCTCATTCGACGTGTGTTCCCTTTCCTCCACACGCTGCAATCCTGCCCAGCATTTGAGCATTTCCTAAATAATGCACCCCATAATGACCTTGTCCACAAGGAACCCCCTTGTGTGCCTCTCATTTTCTCCAGACTGTCAACCAGTGACATCATATCTGTCAGGGGGATGTTCAGTGACCGAAAGAATGATGAGATTTCGAAGATTTATACCGGCAGAAACATGTGAAAGTGAAATGGATTCCTAGGGGTGGATGCATGGAGAGTTGGGATTCTGGGGCTGGCTTGCTTAGCTGGGCTTGCTCTAATTGTTCAATCTGGTGGTTGCCAGAAACCTTGACTCAAATGTGGCCAAATAATAATAATCATTAGACAATGATATTAATATTAATAATGACAATTTACTATGGCGCATTTACTATGCGCCAGGCAGCTTGGAGAACTTTAATGCTAACAAATGAGATTTAAACGCTATCATGTTAATGAAGGAATCCAAATTGAGGAATCTAACTCAGCTGAGCTAACATACGTCCCTGTTTACTCTTACCAGGCTGTGTTTCAGACAATTTAATATACTAACTTATTTTATTAGCCTCAGTTTGTGGAAGAAGAAAATGAGTCAGAGATGTATTTTAGAGTGTCTTCCTGAACACCTGGGTGACCAAATGTTTTGCCAGCAAGCACAGGGCGCGTTCTCTATCGCCCCTTTATCCGTCTGCTAAAGGACAGAGGAGAGTCCTGGAGCCCTCAGTGGCTTTTCAGGCTTTAATGCCCTTCTTACGCCAGTCGCTGTGGGGCAAGCCCGAAGGCTGGCAAGACAGGGGCCCAGGGCCCGGGAGGCTGGGCGGTGAATCCTCACAGCCTTTTCTCTTTGGGCTCTCTCTGCTGTCTCTCATCTCTTCCTCTCGCAGCCGTAGCTCGTCTTCTGTAGCCACTCTTGTAACCCATCCTTGCCTCTGACTGACGCCACCCCGCTGCCTCCGCCCCCACTCAGGTGTGCACACTTACGCACGCCCGCACCACACTCCAGGTGTCCACCATCAGGCTCCCACGTGCCTTCTGCACCCAAGGCCACAGGTGAAAGCCACAGAGGCCAGTGGAATAAAAGCCTGACCGATTCACTTGCCCTGTTTGCTTGGGACTCAGAGATTTCCCAGGATGTGAGACTCCTCTGCTAAAAGCAGGACAGTGCCAGCAAACTGGGGCAACCGGTCCCCTAGGTGCTAAGTGACTTGTCACAAGTTCGGCGGCAGGGTGTCTGACTTTAGACTCTAACTCTTGGTCTCTGAGTCTGCAGTCGCTGGCGGTCTCCTTAGAACCCAGCCCCCGCCTTCCGAGTTTTCAGTCAGTGGCTTTGGGCAACTGAAAACCTGCTTCTCTTTAACACATCCCCAGTTAACGCAGCTGGTGGAGGAACAGCATGGAGAAGCCCTGCACGGGGTCACCCCGCTCTGGATGACGAGGTTGGGATGGACTTTCCAGGTCGGACCTGCCCTCTGCCACCTCCACCCATGAACCCTCAGACGACCCCGAGTTTTACACCCCGAAGACACGTCCTTCCTTCGGCAGTGACGAATAGGTGAGGGAAGTGGTGTCAGGGGTGCAGGAGGGAGAGACTGTCTCTGATATGGGGAGCTGGAGTCTGGGGTGTCTGGGATACAGAGAGCATTTATGGGCACTGTGGGTGGCCACACACAGGTGGGGTTGCCACAAGGGCAACTGGAGTCCCCCTGAGAGTGCTCAGCCGGTCCTATGTCTGGCCTCGGGGCATGGGACTCTATCCAGGCTGGCACCGCATAGAATTTCCATCGATTTCCAGCTCCATAGGCCCCCAATCTGGCTCTCTGACTCCCCAGTATCCTGACCAAACATTGTCCTTTTTAAAAAAAAAAAATTGAGGTGAATTCACATGACAAGGAATTAACCAATTCAGTGGCATTTCGTACGTTCATGATGTTATGCAGCCACCACCTCTAAGTTTCAAATTAAAACCCAGACCCATGAAGCAGCTACTCCCATTCACCTGCCACCCCTGGCAACCACCAACCTGTGCTTTCTTTCTGTGGATTTGCCTATTCTGAATACTTCATATAAGTGGAATCCTGTATGTCACCTGCGGGACTAGCTACCTCAGTTAAAATAACTGAGTGGTTTTTGCATTATTATGTATGCACCAGCATTTGTTTATCCATCCATTGGTGGACATAATGCTGCTACGGATTGTGTGTATAAGGATTTGTTTGAGTGATTGTTTTGGGTTCTCTTGCGTGCATCCCTAGGACTGGAATTGCTGCGTCGTATGATAGTCATGTTTAAGTTTTTGATCACCAAACTTTTTCCTGATGCCCTTACCATTTTACACGCTCACCATCAAGATGTGAAGTTTCCAGCCGCCCCACATCCTCATTAACAGTTGTTATTGTCTGTGCCTTTGCTAACAGTAACCTCTTAAGAGGTGTGAGGGGTTATCTCATTGTGGTTTTGATTTGGGTTTTCTTATGGCTACTGTGTCTTTTGAGGTGCTTGTTGACTGTATATTTTCTTTGAAGAACTGTTCAAGTCCTATGTTTGTTTTGAAATCATTGTCATGTTGGTAAATTCCTTTCCTGCATGATGAGTTGAAGAAGCTATTTCTATGTTCTAATGGCTGCAGCTAAGACTTGTGACTGATAGGCTTCTGCTGCCACAGTCCCCGGCCACACTTCCACCTCCAGCCAGCAAAACAACTCGGCATGGGCACGTGACAGCATGCACCTGGGCTGTGGTGTGTTCTGGATACACATAGCACCTCCCGTTCTCTCACCAGCCTGGATGACTCCTCTCACCACTGCAGGGAGAGAAGGAGGTGAGGCCACAGGTTGAGATAATCACAAAGAAGGAACTGACAGGGCCGCCTAAGGCATCCTGGGAGAGGGTGTGAACAGAAGCACAAAGTTGATAGGGCTAGTGGTGAGAGGAGCAGGAAGTTAAGGAGGCAAACTAGGTTTGTAAACGCCTGTGTTTTTCAGGGGCTAAGATCTAGGTTTGGGAGCTGCTCTGGGGAGGTGTCCGTCAGAACTGCACCACTGGTGGAAGAAGTGGGAAGTCAGAGGAGGCTGCCGAATGTCTCTGGTTAGGTCAGATTCACACCCATATAACCTGAGGTGTGCCCAGGGCAGATCCTGACTCTTGGCCAAGACCAGAAGGCAATGTCTGGTGGTGGCCCCCTCCTGCAGGCCCCCCGGCTCTGCAACTTGAATTCTCACATGTGTTGTCTCCAGAGAGCGTGGGCACCTCTGAGCCCACACAAAGGGACACTGTAAACAGGGCGTTTACGCTCATTCCTTTTATTACTGGTTGAAATTTTTGTCTTTCTTACTGTCTGTAGTAGCTTAGTTATGTACTCTGTATAGCTCATTCATAAATAAGGACACATAGGGCCTCCCTGGTGGCGCAGTGGGTTAAGCAATGTACTATGAAGCAAACTGCAGCCACTGCAGCATGAGTTTGATCCCTGCTGCCGGCCAGGGAGGGGACCACATAGTGCAGCACACCTCTCCTGCCTCACCCACTCCTTCCCTCAGCAGTGTGTTTCCTTTGGTCTGCCTGTTCTGCTCCCGGCTCTGTCTCTGGTGAATCCTCTTACTGCCCTGGACTCTGGCCTGTACCCCAGCTCTTGTGTGCATAAATAAATAAATCTTTTAAAAAAATGACGCATAAATGCCTTGGAGGCAGGTGCTTGAATTGTTATAGGTAGACATTTCATTGGGAGGGCCTATAAGTCACCAAGTATGTGTCCAAGAGAAAACTGTCTTCTAGACCCTGTTTAGATCACCCTCTTGAGCCACAAGTTGTCCTGAAAGGGACCTGCATCCAGTTCTGGGGAGAACCTCAGGAGAAGGCTTTCTCCTCACAATCTCAGATCCCTGGATTTACATTTCCCCCCTTCTGCTGAATCCCCTCTGAGTCCCACCCACTGCTCTGGGTTCTTACTGTCCCCCCAGGAAGCCATGAACAGTTGGGGACTTTCAAATAATTACATGGTTCCTTATCACTTTCCCCCGTTTCGTGAAGGATTTATCGACTTTGGGCAAAATACACACTCTGGCTTAGAAGTTTGCTACATGAGGGAGATACAAGTTCCCAATATCAGAATCTAGTCATAGACGTAAGTCAGGCATTGTAAGTTTTCCAGAACTCACTACAGTGATCCACTGTCACAAATGATTTGTGTCCTAAATAATCATTCTCTGATTCCTTTGCCAATATGTTTTGATTTTGTAGACTGGGCGAAGCACGGGTCCTTATATGCATAGTCTGGATGGCTGACTGCTCGCCGGGCTAAGGTAGAGGGTAGTGTTCCCTGTCTCCTACCACAAGGCAGAGGTGCGGTGGGCAAGTTGGGGTGTGCCCAGGAAGCTCCTAACTCTTGGCCTTGCAGATGACTTTGGGAAATTTTCTGGGCAAGGGTCTGGGGCTTGATCCTCCTACAACTGCCCAACCCCCCTTTGCTGGATGGTGGAGACAGTTAAAGACATTTGTGTGAACACTCTACTTTTGAGCCGAGGCACAAAAGAGCTCTCCCTGCTCCCTGGAGCAAATAGGCTGAGCCACTAAAGAAGTGTGGAAAGATTAACTAATAGCCAGACTGTTCAGTTCCCAGCTGTGTGACCTTGGGCAAATTACTCAACCTCCCTGTGCTTCCATTTCTTCATTAGTAAAACAGGGGTAGAACTGCTTCTCAGTGAGAATGCGTGAGAGTTTAAGTGAGTTAATAGATGTCAAGGGTTTTTGGTAGTACCTGTCACATGTAAGTGTGAACGGTGATCCTTGAGGGGCTGGGTGAGGAGGTGGGACTTTGCAGATTCTGATTTGTCTGTCAGCCTGGGATTTCCAGGATTTGTGAAAGCACTGCACCAGGAGAGAAAAGACACACGCTTACACCCGTGACACACCCATCTCCAGGAGCTCAAGTCTCTCCCCCCCCTCCTCTCTCCTCTCTCTCTCTCCTCCTCTCTCTCTCCTCTCTCCTCTCTCTCTCTTCTCTCTCTCTCCTTTCTCCTCTCTCCTCTCTCTCTCTCTCCTCTCTCTCTCTCTCCTCTTTCTCTCCTCTCTCTCCTCTCTCTTCTCTCTCCCCCCCACTCCCCCCTCACATCAATTTCTATCCTGCACACCTGGGTCCCAATCTTGGCGCTACTGGGGGGAAAAAAAAAAGCTCTCTCCCTGAGGCATAGTGTGGCCTCCTACCTCACTGGGGAGACTGAAACTTGCAAAGGTGACACTGAGGTGGGTAGAAGGCAAAAGCAGTGACGCGTCAGGTGTGCTCTGGTCTCCCGAGGGTGGTCCTGGGTATTTGAATTTCCCTTCAAAATGAGAATTCAAGAGTCTGACTGATTCATAATTTAGTTTAATCCTCTGGGGGCCATATCCTGGCCTGTGAGGAAGCTCCTCAGCCCCAGACGTCTGACCCAGGTGGAGGAGGGTGGTCTCATCTGACTGCTGACCCTGGCTGGTTCTGGTACCTAATCGAGTCCGTCTTCCCAACAGAGAGCAGACTCAGGGCCCCTGGCGCCCTCCTCTTCTGCCAAGCTCGCTGTTGGCCCATTTGTGCCCCTTGCCCGTTTCTTGCCAGGAACCTCTTTGACTGTTGGACCTGTGGTCTCGGCTCTTGTTCCAGACAGGTGGCAGATGGGCAACTGGGCTCGTGCAACCAAGTGCTGTCAGGGAGCGGCCTGGCCGAGCTCAGATCCCCAGGTCCCACTGGGAAATGTGCTTCTGAGCTGGAAAGGAAGGAGACCAGAGTGAGGGTCTGCTGCACTTGGTCCAGAAGTGCCCCGTGGCCATACCCCATGTGGAGTTCTAGGCTCTTCCAGCAGGTATTGGGCCAGGCTTCACCTTTGCCCCCAGTGAACTATAGTTCAGTGGCCTCAAGGGAATCAGGGAACACCGAGGGGCCCAACCTCAGCCAGGTAGCCACTTGGTGACAGGAGAGGGACCTGGAGAAATCCTTGCCAGACTGGGGGTCCGGTCCTATTTCTGTGAAACCTGCGTGGTGGACCTGGGCTCAGGTCCCGGCAGGCCCACGAGGCCCTGAGCAGGACGACCTCAGTGGCCCCACGTGCTTGGCCACTCCCTGGGTCTGTGATGTGGGTGGCCTCGCTGCCTGGAGAGGGCCAGTGGGTAGCTTAGGAAAGGAAAGCAGGAGGGGAACGCACCAAACTGGCAGATATACCGGTTCCGGGTTTTACAGCGCTGGTCATTCCAGTTGAAGGCAGCTGCTGCCTGCAGCTCCACGCAGTTGCCAAACCTGCCAGTCAAGGAGGTGGGAGCTCAGGTGGAGGAATGAAATTAGGAGTCTGGAGAGGCTTAAGTCCTCCACCCAGCACCCAGGAGACGCAGGTGCCCCATCCCACATATGGGGCTTCCAGGGGCTGGACTCACTGCCCAGCTCCCTGGCTACCTCCCACACCACTGCAGCATTCTAGGGCGGCTGGGACTCCCAACCCCCCTACCCCGAGTGACAATCACCTACCCCACCCCACCCCGGCAGCCCTCAGCTGCACTGGTCAAAGGGGGTGGGAGCGCGGTGACAGACTGGGCCTGCAGGTCCACGTCCTTCTACCCACAGGAGAGAAGTGACTTCAGGAGCCCAGCCAAGCTGATTTGTCTGGGTGACGGGCCAGGGGCCTAGGCAAGGAGGTTGAAGGAGGACTGGGCAAGGACTCGATGGTATTGGAGCCTCTGTGACCCCCTCTGTTGCTGCCACCCGGGCCCTGGGCATTTCTGGGCTTCAAAGACAGGGCAGGGCCAGAAGGCCCTTGGTGCAGGCTGACCTGGGTGGGAGTGTGCATGAATGGATGCAGAGGGTGGTTGCTGAAGAGTCAGTGCCTTGACACAGGCAGAGGGTGGGGTGAGGAAGCAGGGGAGGGTGAGTGGGTAAAGGAGAGGTGAGGGACAGCTGAAGGATTCTGGGAAGCTCTGGTAGATGAAGTCCTGGGCTCCCTCTGGAGCAGGGGCCTGCTTTCAGATTGGCTCTCCCCTCCGCGCTGTGCTGCCCCAGAGCTGGGCTGTGTGGTGGCTAGTGGTGTGCTTCAGTACTACCTAAAGACGCAGGTAGCAGGCCCAGGGGAGAAAGTGGGCACAGGGGAGGGAGGGCCCCCAACTCACCCCTGGTTGTCAGGCTGCCCGAAGGCGAAACTGGTGAAGGAGTGCTGCTCCCCCGTGGTCCAGCGGAAGGCATCCTTAGTGGTCTTGTAGGTGAGGCCTGGCCACAGCAGCCAGCATTGCCCACCGCACTCGAGAGCGCCGGCCCGGCTCAGAACCCAGCATCCTGAGAGCCTGTCAGCCCTTGCTCTCACCCCCTTTTCCCTCGGCAGCCAGCCGGCCCTGCTGGTAGAGCTTC
Source organism: Galemys pyrenaicus (assembly GCA_019455555.1). Taxonomy (NCBI): domain Eukaryota; kingdom Metazoa; phylum Chordata; class Mammalia; order Eulipotyphla; family Talpidae; genus Galemys; species Galemys pyrenaicus. The sequence continues at coordinate 1,035,214 of JAGFMF010011404.1, forward strand.
CCTTTGGCCTGCTCCCCAGAGAGTGGTCCCCAGCTGGATGACTGGCACCATTCTAGTCTTAAGGCCCTCCCACGCCCTGGCCATCTGCTGGGAGGGGCCCACATTCCAGGAGCAGGGGGAACATCATAGCCCCACGCTCAGTGCACGCCCCATCCAGCCCGACACTCACCGATCCAGAAGTTCCTTGTCTCAAAGTCGCTGTTGGTCACCTCGTTGGTGGTCTCCAGGCGGCCCAGGTAGAAGGCCAGGATGTCCTGGGCTTTCTGGCTTCTGATCTGGGCTAGCGCCCCGCCCTTTCCCTGTAACCCCCACTGAGCGTCACCTAGCATGGCCCAGGCTCATGCCGGCCCTTCCTCCTAGCCCGGCCATGGGTGCTCACGTGGGTGCTGGCCGAGCTACTGCCACCCGACTCAGCCTCCTGCCGCCCCTTGGCCCACCTCTCCCTCCATGCCCTGGGCCCGCCTAGCCGCAGAGGTCTTCATTTCATCTGTGCATTGTCATCAGTGCGTTCTAGTTGGTTACCAACATTAATAAATCCAGAGATGCCAGTGGGAATCTAGAGTTCTGGCTCTCTTGAAAAATCCCAAGGTCTGGCTTCCCTGATCTCGCATCCTTGCCCTGGCAGCCGACAGAAGAGCTGAGTCAGGATCCCCCCTTAGTGAGAGGCCAGGGGTGCTTGGTTTCTGGACCCTCCGTGGGGCTCTGAGCTCGTGCCCCTGCTTTGGTTTAACGATGAGTGTCAAGTGGGGAAATTGAAGGAACTGTGTCTTGGCTCAGGGTCCCTCCATTAAGACCCTCTCTTGGGACCCTGGGGGGGGGTCCCCAGGAAGGCAGGGGCCAGTTGTCACCTGGCACTTCATCTTGGCTCCGTAGTATGTGTCTGCTTCGGAAGACACCATGAAGCAGTCTCCGTCGATCCTCAGGTCACAGGCGTGGAAGGGAAAGTGCACCTTGGCTGGGTGGGGAGCCTGTGTTAGTGTGTGGGGACCTCACATTTATCACCCGCTCCCCCAGTGAGAGTGAAGGCCAAGGGTCCCCTCCTCTGGCCACCTGCTCCAGGCAGGAGAGTAGGTGCAAAAACCCCACAAACTACGGTTGTGGCACTTGCCAATTTCTGTGGTGTGAACACCCCAGCCAAGGGCAAGCTACTGCCCTGATGGCACTGACTGGGGATCGGACAGAGATGCATGCGGTGGGCTCCCCTGAGCTGGGACAGAGCAGGCCTAGCACCCCGCTGAGGGGCTGGGGAGCAGTGGCCGCAGGGACCTCAGGACAGGACTCACTGGCACACCGGGCTCCCTCGTAGCCGAGGTCGCAGACGCAAGAGCACTCCTCCTCCCGGAACCTGCCGTGCACGCACTGCACGCTGCAGCGCACTGCGGAGGGGGAGGGAGGGTCGGGAGGAGCCGCGCTTATCTGCAGCCCCAGCCCGGGACGCTCACAGACGGGGTGTGTGGGGACCCGCCGAGCACAGACAGATCACCCTTCTCTGGGATGGAACCCATCAGGGTTTCATGCTCTACCGGACGTGGCGTCTCTGTTTTGAGCTCCATCGTCAAGAAGAGATGGTTGAGGGTGGGGGGTGACCTGCCATGGTCTCAGAGCTGGGGCACAGGACAGTGGCCCAGGAACCCACTTCCCAGAAGCCCAGAGCCTACGGGCCACGTCTGCTTCCACTCTGAGTCTGCTGCGCAGCCAGGGTCCGGCAGACAGTTGGGGTTCAGCGGATGCTTGTTGGATGACCGGGTGCAGACCAGCACTTGCTTGGTATCCCCCATCAACTCAGACTCCCACAGACCCTCTCAGCAAGGGCAGCAAGCCTCTGGATGTGCCCACAAGCACATGTGGGGGTGCACCCAGCTCAGTCCCTCCTCACCCCTGGGGCTGCCTGCGCACACCCGGGCCCTTGTGTTTGGGGAGCCCGGGCAGTCCTCACCTTGGCAGTACCTGCCCGTGTAGCCAGGGGGGCAGTGGCAGAGGCAGGTGCTGACGTTGAGGAGCCCGTGGTTCCGACAGCTCACGCGACATGGGTTCCTGGGGACCTCTGGTCAGAAGAGGGGGGCATGTCCGAGAGGGGTCTCTGCCGGGCAGACGCCCCCAGGTGCTAAGACTCAAGGCTCCCTTGGCCCACCTCTCCCTCCATGCCCTGGGCCCGCCTAGCCGCAGAGGTCTTCATTTCATCTGTGCATTGCCATCAGTGCGTTCTAGTTGGTTGCCAGCGTTAATGAATCCAGAGATGCCAGTGGGAATCTAGAGTTCTGGCTCTCTTGAAAAATCCCAAGGTCTGGCCTCCCTGATCTCGCATCCTTGCCTGGCAGCCGAAGGATGGGGCTGAGTCAGGGCCCTCTCTGGGATCACCAGATCTCAGGCCCCCCCACCCACAAGCAGTCAGGTGGGGACACTTACCACAGAGCCCTCCTGCGTGGTCCCAGGCTTTGAAGCAGCCGGAGACGCTGGCGGTGCAGAGGGAGCACCAGGCGCCTTCCCTGTAGGGGGCGATCGTCTTCCCATTTACCTCCCAGTTGCCGCTGTGAGAGTGAGCGCAGAGCTGGGAGCCGCAGGGCTTGGGCGGCCAGCCCCGCCTCCCAGCCCAGCCAGGGAGCAGGGAGACAGGGAATTTTCCCAGGAAAGAAAGAACCACTGCCAGCTAACATTGGGCATCCCTCCAAAGCAGGACACCAGGAAAGGGTGCCCAAGGAGAAGCCATGTTATGCATGACCAGAGTCTTGGGTGACGCCCACACTTGCACCCTCTCCCGTTCTCCTTCATCCCGCTCCCACAAAGGGTGCAGATCAGGGGGAAAGTTTTTTGGGTGTTTGGGGCCTCTCGCCCTGGACGAAGCTGTCCTCCTCCCCTCCCAACCACTCAGCAAGGGAAGATGGGGAGCTGCCACCGCGGGGCTTACCCGGGCGAGTAGGCACAGACAAAAGCTTCCATTCCTGCCTGGGCCCCAGAGCAGCGGTGCCTCCCACAGCCCAGCTGGCTTGAGGTGGCCCACACGAGCTGAGGGGACACAGCAACTCAGAAACTGTATTAGATGGGCCCACCCCCCTGGGACCAGCAGCCCAGTCGAAGCTTGCCTGGGGGTGTGTGTGTGGGGGGGGCGCATGGCTTCTGCCACACACCGGACAGACTGAGCGCGCCCACCTCCCTGAGACCTCGGAGCAGCAGTTGTGCTGGGCATTTGCATTGCACTTTCTAAATGTAGGAGGTACAGCCGAATGGGGAGCTGGGGCGTTAGGGGCACGGGCTCCCGTGCAGTCAGCGATCTGCGAGCAACTTTTGGCTCCCTGTAACTTGATTACTAACACCCTGCTGTGGGCCTTATAACACCCGCAGTCTTTGTGGGTTCATATGGCAAGCTAGAACAAAGGAAATGTTAACATCACAAGGAAAAGCTCCAGCCTGTGCTGATCCACACAGCAAGTTCCCCTTGTCTAAGGAAATCTGCCTGTGAGTGGACCTGTGTGGCTTAGGCCTTAGTTGTTCAAGGGCCAAGCGTATGTCATACTTGAAGCTGAAAAAGCTAAGAGTAAAAAACCTGGAGTAAAAGCAGCCACCGAGGTGGGGACGGCCTGAGCCCTCTGCGTGGACCCCTGGGTGCAGGGCCCCTGGCCTCACCTGGGTGTAGTGGGCGCAGGTGGTGTTGAGGGCGCACTCGGCCGCTGCGTGGTTGTACTGTTGCCCTTCCGAGAACCACAGCCCCACCACGTGGGCGAAGGGCACAGAGCCCGCGGGCAGCAGCTGCACGTTCCAGCCCACTTCCTGGGCAGCTGCAGGGCTCAGGGGCAGGGTGCCGCAGAGGGCTGCCCTGGCCTGGGCCCAGCGGGCCAGGGTCTCGCTCCAGTCCTGGGGGTGGTGCAGAGACATCAGCAGAGAAATCCTGATCCAAACGCTCCCCCCCGCCCCCAAGACCTGAGCCCCCAGGAGGTGCCATAGGTCAAGCAGAGGAAAGAATCTGGGCCGGGAGTCCGCTTGGGCCTCTGACCACTCTGAACTGGTTCCACCCACTTCTCCCTGCCAGGCAGGTCAGACAGAACCTGCTAGGAGCTCTCCGAGGTCTTGGCCCCTTCGTCCTGCCCGGAGTACCGTCCCACTGCAAATCGGTGTGTGCTGTTAGCTGCAGCTGGCCCGTTGGGCTTCTGCTCCGTGACGGCAGCAGCCCTGCCACTGTGTCCTGTTCCCTTGCCTGGCCTTGGTGTGTGTGGGGACACCCAACAGGGAAACCAGATGTGACGTCACCGGGGACCGCTTTGGCCTCAGTGAGCAGCGTTCTCTGGAGCAGGAGTAATCTTCTTTCTCACCAGCTGACCTCCCCCCACCCCGCACCACTCCAACACAACCCCCCTCTTCTGAAACAAGGGGCTCAACAGTCCGCATGGTGTGCACCAGTCCTTTGCAATGCCCTGGCCTGGCCTGGCCACCTCATTCCAGCTGTGTGACCTCCGCAGTCCCCTAGAGTCCACCAGACTCAACATCTGTGTCATTAAATGGGGACAAGAAGGTACTTACAAGATAAGATTGTTGTGAGGATGAGCAGGGGAGCAGGGTGAGGGAGGAACGTGCTGAGCCACAGTGGACCCTGGGCAGATGGTCATCCTGGGTGGGGGGGTGCCCTCTGCGGCCCCTGCCACCCCGCCCCCTCACCTGCTGCAGGATAACACCCTGGAGGCCCGCGGGAATGCGCAGGGCCTGAGTCATGATTGGGGGGCCCCACTTGTCTCTTTCTTTCATGAAATGTAGTTCTCCAAGACTTTGGCCAAAGCTTTGGCTGTGAAAGATTAGAAAATCATGAGTTGCCAGCCAGGCGGCCCCCAGCTGGGCACAGGGCTCTGAGTGTGGGAGGAGGTGTGGGAGCTGGCATCTAGGGCTGCTGCTGAACAAGGAAAGGGGGGAAGAGACTCCCCCTGCCTGCCTGCTTGCCCCGCCCCCACCTCCTGGGAAACTGACCCCAGAGCTCTCAAGGTCACCGCAGCTGTGCCAGCCTCAAGGAGAGTTTATGGGAGGCAGCCATGGGGAAACCTGCCCGCCCCCAGTTTTACTCCTAGGCCTGTGAACACCGGCTGGGGGATGACGCCTTCAACCCCCACGGCCCCCGTAGAGGTGGTGGGTGGGAAATCCTACCCCCTTCCCCTGGGCCCTAGTGAACTAGCAGGAACTTGGTCGGACCCCTTCCAGTTGTGCATGCAGATCCACAGAGGATGTGTCCTGGCCACACACAAGCTGCCCCCACCCCACAGGGTGCGCCCCCCCCGCCCCCCGGTCCCCTGCTTCTGTCTTCTCCTAGGACTCCTTGGTGACGCTCCTCTGTCCTGGAAACGGGGACCCTGTTCCTTCTATGTCTCTTGGGCTCCAGGGCAGCAGGATGCAATGGAAGGCCAAAAAACTGCCTTTAGAGGTTGCGCTTCCTGCACCCTAGGGCCCCTCAAAACCCGGGCAGGTCCCCTGTGGGCCAGGTCGCAGGTGGAAAGGCAGCTGCATGGCCTCTGCATGGGAGCCTGCATGGCCTCTGGAGCCCTCTGCTGGGATGCCCTCCGGCTGGCCCTTGGGGGAGCCCTCATTGGGGTACTCACCATTCTCTGCATGTTGGCTGCAGCGGGGTGCACCTGGCTGCGCAGGCGGTTGTGCAGGGAGAGCAGCAGGAAACTCTCCTTCCTGCTCAGGGCTGGGGCACGAGACAAGGTCAGGCCCGCCCCTAGGTGAGGGGTTGGGGGTCCCATGGCAAGATGAGAGTGCTACCTGCTACCCCGCACCCCCTGGGAAACAAGACAGAGGTGGCAGGGGTTGTCGGGGAGGGCCGGGAGCAGAGCTATGGCGAGGCTGGGGTGGAGGTGGAAGGGAATGGGCACTCGGGACTCCTCATGGCCGCTGAGTCTCACCTGGGGCTCTGGCATTCCTCCTTGTCCCCAAAGCTGGGCCCAAACCCTTTCTATATTCTTCCTCCCTAGCCTCCCCCATCTGTCTGGGGCCCCTGGACTGTCCTGAGGATCCCTCTATTTTTTTTTGGGTTTGTCTTTAAATTCCAGCAGCATGCCAGGCTCAGGCCTGGGAGCTGGCTTCGGGTACCCCCTAGCACCGCCTGCTGAGCTCGGAGCTACTCCACCTCTCACCAGGGCCTCCTTACCTGTGGGCAGCGTGGCTTCCTCCTGTAGCTGGGGCGGTGGCATCTCTGCCCAGGCCATGCCAGGGAGAGCCAGGAGCACAAGCAAGAGACCAGGCCATTGGCCCCCCAGCCCTGCTGAGGGCTCTGGCTGCAACATGGGCCTGTTGGGGCTGGGGTGCGGCCTGGCTTAGCTGTCCAGCTCACTTCCCAGGCTGCAGGGAGCTATCCACAGCCTCTGAGGAGTCAGGCTGAGCTGGCAGACAAAAGGGGGAGGCTGGTGAGTGATAGGTGTGTCCAGACAGCCTCCGTAGGGTGGAGGGCGCTGGCATGAAAAGACACAGCTCCAGTCCAGGGGCCCCCTCCCTCCGCTGCTGCTGGCCTGGCCTGCCCGCCCCACCAACAGTAGACCTAGCGGTGTGCACTGACCCCGTGGCCCCTGCTAATCATTGCAGGATTATTCAAGCCCTCAGGGAGCCCTTGGAGACCCTGTTGATTGGCCGGCAGACATTCCAAGGCTGCAGATTAGTGACCAGTGGCTGTGTCCTGGCAGGACAGTGTCCTGGGGGCCTATGGGCAGCTTTTACTCCCAGCCCAGGCCTGAATTAGAGGCTGGGACCTCCGCCTATGGCCTGCAGGCAGGGAGCAACTGGGCAAAAATCCCAAGGGAATTCTTTTCTTTCTGGGGACGCTTGTCCCAAACCCCAGTCATGAATTAAACATAGGCTGGCGGTAACCGCATGCCAGACACATGCTGGTGGAGGAGGGGGGCACGGGGGTGGTGGGCTTGCAGGGAGTGGGCTGGGCTGCACCTGTGAGAAGAAAGGGTGCCCTAGGACAGTGTCCAGCCCTGGTGCCCCCCACCACGCCATGTGACTGTAGGTCACGAGGGGCAAGGCAGGGAGCACGTGATGCCCCACGCTGACTCCCATCCTGTAGGGAACAGTCGACCTCTGTCTAGACACGGGTGTAGCCAGAGGGAGCGCACCACACCTACTGCTCTGTGCTGCTCTGGGGGCCTGGCCTCAGCTTCCATGCCCCCCACCCCCCAGCATAAGTCGTGGATCTGCACCTTCGCCCACTTTTCTTAGAAGATTAAATGCTGCCAGCAGGTCACAGCCAGACGCCCACGTTCCCCTCGGCAGACAAAGGACAGCTTTGCACACCAACTCTTCTACTTCCTGCATTTGTGTGACCTCTGACTCCTGCACCGGCCCCCTTCAGAGTCAGACGTTAAGTCCCTGAAACTGCTGAGCTGCAAGTGGGCTTGGGCTTCTCAGGGAAACACTGAAGGAACCCCTTAGCTGACCTGGGGCTGCATGCTCCGCCACAGTTCCCAAGGCCTCGGGAGTTTTCTTGTTCCCCAAAGGGCTGATCAAACAACCTCATACTCAGCCCAGCAGCACCCAGCCTATCGGGCCAAACCGGCCCGATACCAGTGTGCAAGCCCGGCCTCAGGAGGCAGAGGAGTGCATAAAACCCCAGACCATGTGAGACCCTAGGTCCTTACAGAGAAGACCTGTGTGACCCTCAGACTTCACCGTTGGGCCACAGTGTCCAATGGGTAAAGCGAGGGTGACAGCTTCTGCAGGACCTCAAGGCACTGTGCCTCGGCTGATAATTCTCCTGGTGCAGACTCTGCTAGGCCTGCTGAGGGTGTGGTAGGGTTTGGAGTGTGCATCCCATGTCTTTTGAGGCAAATATCCCCAATAAGCAACCTCTGCTCTGGTGTTCGTTCTGATTTTGACATAAATGCACTCACAGAACAGGCACACTTTTGGGCCTGGAGTCCTTTGCTCTACATCATGTCATGAGACTCTTCCACAGCTCTGCCTGTCCTGGTGGGTTTTGTTGTTGTTGTTTGTTTTGAAATACTGGTAGCATTTGATTGTGTTTTCATTATTCGATGATACATTGCACTGTGGTGATGGGTGCACAAATGTATGCATTGACTAAAAATCACTCAATTGTATATAGACAGTGGGTCAGTTTCATGCTTTGTGAAATAAATCTTGATAAAGCCATTGAAAAAACAATCAGTAGGGAACACCTACTAATTGTATTAGTCCAACATTACAATGATACCAAAACGGGACAAAGATATTACAAGAAATATATTTCGGTATAGCATGCTGAAGTTGATTGGTTATTTTGAAATATACCAAAAGCCAAGGTACATTAATGAATGGATCCTGGGCTGAATAGATATATGTAATAAAAGATGTTTAGTAAAATGGTAGAACTTAATAGTACATATTTGGTGTTCATTGTAAAATTCTTTTGATTTCATGGTATATTTGAAAAAATATTTTTAATTTATTGACTGATAGAACAGGGGTACCAGCCAGAGATGCAGGGGGTGTGGTGGTGAGAGGATTCACCAGAGAGAGTGGGAAGCACAACAGGCAAGTCTACTGAAGTACACTGCTGAGGAGAAGTCTGCTGCGCCATGTGGGTCTCCTCCCTGGCTGGGGGTCAAACTCATGCTGCAGTGGCTGCAGACAGCTTCACAGTGCTGTGACTTAACCCCTTGCACCACCAGGGAGGCCCTACAAGAGTTCTCTTTGCACCACATGTTTGCCAACCCTTGTTTGTGATCTTTCTGATATGGGTCATTCCATATGAGATAGTATCCCTGTATTTTTTGTTTGGATTTCCTTGCTGATGAGTCTGCTGTTGGCCTGCTGTATTTTACTTTGGAGAAGTGTTTATGTAGCTCGTATAGGTATTAACATTTTTTTTTTTGTTCTTATTGAAATATATGAGTTCTTTGTAGCTCGTAGATATTAGCCACTTGTCAGGTAGATGATGCTCATACATTTTCTCCTATTTAACTTTGTGTCTTTTCATTGGAATGGTAGTTTTTTTCCTCTGTGCAGAAGCTTTTCAGTTTACTTTTGTTGCCTTTGCTATTGGAGTCCCCAAAGACATTATATTTTTTTCAAATTTTATTTATTTTAACATTTAAATGTTATATATATTGTACATTATTTTTCATTTTTGTAGTGTATATTTCTCATCCCCATGAAAATCGTCAATTCCTCCATGCACCATCACCATAGTCTCTGTGCTTTTCCCACCCATTTTGTTCTTTCTCCCTCCTCCTCCCCTAGAGAATGTCTCAGATTTATACTTGTCTGTTGATTTTGATTTTTAATTTATTGTAATTAATTTTTTCTTAGTCTCTTGTTTGTTTCCTCTACACTCCTGTAAGAGAAACCAACTGATATTTTTCCTTTTCTTTCTGGCTTATTTCACTCAGCATAATCCCTTCTAGCTCCATCCATGTTGCTGTGAATTGCATGAGTTTATCATTTTTGATTGCTGCATAATATTCCATGGTGTATATATACCACATCTTGATACAGTTATATATTTTTGGGCATTTGGTTATTTCTATAGCTTGCCTATTGTGAAAAGTGCTGCAATAAACAAAGACATGCGGGTGTTCTTTTGAATTAGTGTATTTGTGTCCTTTGGGTAAATTCCTAGGAGTCGGATTGCTGAATCATATAAGAGTTCCATTTTTAGTAGACTGAGGAGCCTCTACACTGCTTTCCATAGTGGTTGGACCAGTTTGCATTCCCACCAGCAGTGTAGTAGAGTGCCTTTTCCTCCGCATCCTCACCAACATTTGCTGTTGCTAGTTTTTTTTTTTTTTTTTTTTTTTGATATTATGACATTCTCTGGTGTGAGGTGGTATCTCACAGCAGTTTTGATTTGCGTTTCTCTGATTACAAGAGATATTGAGCATTTTTTTCATATGCCTGTTGGCCATTTGCATTTCCTCTTTGGAGAAATGTCTTTTTAGCTCTTTTGCCCGTGTTTTGACTGGATTGTTTACTTTTTTAAAAAAGATTTATTTATGCATACAAGAATTGGGGTACAGGCCAGATTTGTGGGGGGTGAGAGGGTCCACCAGAGGCAGAGTAGGGAACAGAACAGGCAGACAGACTGAAATTCACTGCTGAGGAGAGCAGTGGGCAATGTGGGAGAGGTCTGCTGTGCCACGTGGGTCACCTCCCTGGCTGGCAGCAGGGATCAAACTTGTGCTGTAGTGGCTGTGGTTTGCTTCATAGTGTGTTGCTTAACCCATTGCGCCACCAGCGAGGGCCCATGGATTGTTTACTTTGGTATTGTTTAGTCTGGTCAGCTCTTTGTAGATCTTTGTGATAAGTTCCTTATCAGTAGTGTTGTGTGCAAAAATGTTCTCCCAGTAGTGGAAAAAATTTTTGGTTAATGTGTCTTCTGCTGTACAAAAGTTTTTTAGTTTGCTGTAGTCCCAGCTATTTATCGTTTGCTTCACTATCTTTTCTTTAGGTGTTATGTCTTTAAAGATGTTACTGAGATGTATGTCATATAGAGTTTGAAAGGCAGCGTATTAGATTCCAACCCTTTCTTCAATTACAAGAGAGGAGACCTCCTAAAAGTAAGATGACTAGCAAGATGCTAGGATTCAGGAGCCTACTTTTTCTTCTAAATATTCTATAATTTCAGGTCTTATGTCTAATTCCTTAATCAATTTTGAGGGTCTTTTTTTTTTGTGCATGGTGAAAGGCAGTGGTCTAGTTTCATTATTTTGCATGTAGCAGTCCCGTTTGCCCAGCACCATTTACTGACCAAGCTGTCTTTATTCCATTGCATATTCTTTGCTCCTTTGTCAAAGATTAGTTGTTTATAAGTCTGTGGGTTTATTTCTGGGCTTTCTATTCAATTCCATTGGTCTGTGTGTGTTTTTGTGCCAACATCTTGCAGTTTTAATTATTGTGACTTTGTCACATGTAGTTTGAAGCCTGGACATGTGATACCTCCATTCCCCTTCCCACAAACATCTTCTTTGCCTATGTATTAGTCTATATATTTTATGGTTCCAGTTCTTTTTTTTTTAAAGATTTATTTATTTATGCCTATTAGAGCTGGGATGCAAGCCAGAGGCAGGGGCTAAGAGGATTCACCAGAGACAAGGTGGGGAATAGAACAGGTAGATCAACTGAAATACACTGCTGAGGGGAGCAGCAGGCGAGGTAGGAGAGGTCTGCTGCACCATGTGGGTCCCCTCCTTGGCCGGGGATCAAACTTACACTGCAGTGGCTGTGGAAGGTTAACAGTGCGTTGCTCAACCCCTTGCACCACCAGGGGGGCCCTATGGTTCCAGTTCTAACATCCAAGTCTTTAATCCACTTGAAGTTGATTTTTGTATAAGGTATGAAATAGTGGTCTAGTTTCATTCTTTCTTTTGTGGCTGTCCAGTTTTCCCAGCACCATTTGTTGAAAAGACTTTGTTTTTTCCATTGTATACCTGGCTTTTTTGTTATACACTACTGTCCATAAGTTGGGGATTATTTCTAGGCTCTCAATTCTCTTCTGTTGGTCTGTTTCTGTTTTTATTCCAGTACCATATTATATTGATTACTATATCTTTGCAGTATAGATTGAAATCTGGAAATGTGTTATCACCATTCTTCCTCTTTTTTGTCAGGATTACTCTGCTATTCGGTTGTCTTTGTGGTTTCCATATAAATTTAAGTGATGTTTGCTTTATTTTTTTTGAAGAAATACGCCATTGGAACTTTGATAGAGTTTGCACTGAATCGTCTATATATTACTTTCGGTAACAGTCATTTTAACAATGTTCTTTCAATCCATGTGCAATAATTACTTGTTGCATCTTTTTCTACTTCAGTAACAATGCCTTATAGTTTTCATTGTACAGTTCCTTCATTTTTGTTAAATTTACTCCTGGGTATTTAATTCTTTCTGAAACAATTATAAATGGGATGGCTCTCTTTCATTTTCTTCTACTTTGTTGCTTGCATACAGAAATGCAACTGATTTTTGCAAATTGATTTTGTAGCTTGCCACCGTAATGGTTGGAGTTATTTTTCCTAACAGTTTTTTTTTTTTGTGGAGACTATAGGGTTTTCTATGTACATTATGCATTTGTAATTAGTTATAGTTTTACTTTTTTATTTTGGATTCATTTTATAGCTTTCTCTCATAAAATTGCTCTAACTGGGACTTTCAATACTATATGAAAGTGAGTTTTATACCTGATCTTAGGGAAAAGTTTTCATTTCTTCACCATTGAACATGATGTTAGCTGAGGGTTGTCATATATGGTCCCCAAGGATGTTCTTTCTATACCTATTTTTTTAAAAGATTTATTTATTTATGCATACAAGAGTTGGGGTACATCCAGAGTCCAAGGAGGTGAGAGGATTCACCAGAGACAGAGTGGGGAGCAGGACAGGCAGATGGACGAAATATACTGCCAGGGGGAGCAGCAGGTGAGGCAGGAGAGGTCTCCTGTGCCTTGTGGGTCCCCTCCCTGGCCGGCAGCAGGGATCGAACTGGTATTGCAGTGGCTGCGGTTTGCTTCATATTGTGTAGCTTAACCCACTGCACCACCAGGGAGGCCCTCCATACCTATTTTTTGTTTTTTTTTTTAAAATCTTAAGTGGACATTGAATCTCATCAAATGCTTTCTCAGCTTCTATTGATTAATTTTAACTTTGGTTGACATGGTGAATTACATTGAACATTCTCAAATGTTGAACCATTCTGTGTCTCTGGAATATATTCCACTTGGTCCTGGTATATAATCTTTACTGGATCACTGAATTCTGCTAGATTAGATTTTGTTGAGGTTTTTTTCATCTGTGTCCATTAGGGATACTGGTCTGTAATTTTCTTTTGTTCTGATGTCCTTGTCTGCCTTTGGTATCAGAATAATTAATGTTGGCCTCATAAACTGTGTTTGGCAGCATTTCTTCCTCATCAATGTTTTGGAATAAGTTTGAGAAGAAAAGCTATTAGTGTATCTTTGAAAGTTTGGTAGAATTCAGTAATAAAACTGTCTCGTCCTGAGCTTTTTGTGGGTTTTTATTTTTTGGAGACTTTCAATTATTGTTTCAGTTTCCTTGCTTGTAATTGGTCTGTCCAAGTTTTCCATTTGAAAATGGACATCTCATTCATTCTTGGAACATTATATGTTACTGAAAATTTTTCTACTCCTCCTAGGTTACTGTTCCATTTATTGGAATGTCTTAAGACCTCCATATTTTAATTGTATTTATTAATTTTTAAGATATATTTTTATATATACAAGAACTGGGGTGTAAGCCAGAGGTGTCGGCGGGATGAGGGGATTCACCAGAGACAGAGTGGGGAGCAGAACAGGTGGATCTACTGAAATACACTGCTGAGGAGAGTAGCGGGGGAGACAGGAGAGGTCTGCTGTGCTGTATGTGGTTTAGCTCCCTGGCCAGGGTTTGAACTCAGGCCTTTGTATTGCTAGCGCTGAGACTTAACCCTGGACCTGGGAGGTCCAGGATCCTCTGTATTTTTGAGATGCCTGTTGTAATTTCTTTGTTTCTGATTCTATTATCTCTATTCTTTGTGAACCTAGCTAGAGGTTTGTCTAATTTGTTTATTTTTTTCAAGCACCAAAAGAGCGCCCACTTAGTTCTTCCTATGATACAATGTATTGGTCTAACGGGTTTCAAATAAATGCCGACAGACTGTTCATGAAAGCAGGAAACCTCAATTCACACACCAGAGCACCACCTACTGGTCGGGTAGTGTGGCCAGAAGCAGAAATTAAAACCGTTTGATTGATAGGCCCCATTTATGGCATCACCCCCATTTTATAGATACAAAGTTTGCTCCCCTTGTTTCCTCCATTCATTCAGTCATGTTAAATGTCAGACACAATGCTAGGCATTGGGGTTTCAAGGAAGCCAAGTCCTCCACAGGGGGATAGAAGCCGTGGGGTAGAAAGACAATAGGGACACCTATTGAAAGGGGTACAGTGGGGACACCAGAGGGAAGCCAGTTATGCAGGGGGAGGAAAGATTCCCTTCGAGGATAGGGGGATTATCTTGGGCTGAGTTTCTGAAGCCTGGAGGGGGAAGGAGCCTCTGATTGTCAGCTCAGCACTTTTCCACCAGCACAGAAGGGGGGCCCCAGGAAGGGCCCCTCCCTGAGCAGTAGCTAGATGCGGCCAAGTCCTCAGTGTCACCTGGGAGCAGCCATGAGAGCAGATGCAGCTGCACTGGGGAGATGAAACCAGGATTCAGTTCAGGCCCCTGGGTCACACCCACGGGACCCCCTGCCAGCCCCGCCCTGAAGATAGTTCATGAGCGGTGGCGTCTGCTTCATCTGTGAACAAGGGAGTCTGTGGCGCCAGCAGGCACAGGGCAGGTTCTCTGTGATCTGGGCAGACGGGGAAAGGAGACTCCTAGAGCGCTCAGTGACTTCTTCAGGCTTTAATGACCTTTCTACACTTCAGTAGTGAGGCAGCCAGGTGTAGGGCAGGCAGCAGGTCTGGGGGCCGGGAGGCTGGCGGGCTTCCCAGCCGCGGGTGAATCTTTACTCTTTCTGAGCTTGCTCTGACGTTCTCTTGCGGTCGCTCCACCGCACCGTCCTCTGCCGCACCTGCCACCCCTGTATGCTCGGCCTCCAGGCTCAGGTGCGCACACCTACGCAAGCCTGCCACATACCCCAGGTGTCCACCGGCAGGCACGTGTGCCCCAAGGCCACACTCCCAAGCCCCTCCTGCATTCACGGCTGCAGAGCCTGAGCAATCTTCACTTACCCTACAGTCACCTGAGAGTTTTAGGTCAGTGGGTGAAATAATCTGATGTGCTGTAGAAAACCTTCTGGTGAGGACAGGCTGGCATGAGATGTGGGAAGACCATCTCAGAGAGTATTATGAAAATAAGGGATGCTGTCTGAACCCTAAGAGCAGTGGCGAGGAAAGAGGTCAGAGAGATGAGAGGTATTGAGGAGAGAGACTCTGGGCTTTCGATGATCCAGAGGTTGAGGGGAAGTGAATCAGGCACCAGAGGACTCCCTGGGTCCTGATTTGCTGACCACTCACCAGACTGGCAATTAAAACAGAAGCTTTGGAAGACAAGATGGTCGGGTTGTTTTGATATGTTCCTTATGGAATTTTCACAGGTAGCTGCTCAAAATTATTTGGTTAAACAGAAAAAGACCAATGATCTCAAAATTTCCATGAAAAAAATTTTTAAGGAGATTACTTTCCTGTGTAACTCCAATTCAGAGAACTTTTCCTTGCGAAAAGGCTGCACAACCAACTGGCTCACAACAAGGAGTTACTTTACTCCAAGCACTCAGGCTCATGTTTATGAGCCTGCAGGTGACTGCAGTTTATTTTTTTTAAGATTGATTTATTTATGCATACAAGCTGGGTACAGGGCAGAGGCATGGGAGGTGAGAGGATTCACCAGAGACAGAGTGGGGAGTAGAATAGACAGACTGACTGAAATACACTGCTGAAGGGAGCAGCAGGTGAGGCAGAAGAGGTCTGCTGTGCCATATGGGTCCCCTCCCTGGCCAGCGGCAGGAAGGGGTGGCACAGGAGCAAGTTTCGGGATGGTTCTGGGCAGATGGGTCAAGGAAGGAGAGTCTTGGAGCCCTCGGTGGCTTTTCATGCTTTATTTAGTAGAGGTGACCAGGTACATGGCAGGCAGGGGTGCCGGCCTCCCAGCCCCAGTGCATCTCACCCTCTCGGTTGCTGCTTCTCTCTCTCTGCTGCTGCTGCTGGTCAGTACTGTCGGTCCTGTTGGTTCTGTCGGTTGGTCCTGGTGTCCTCATGATGCCACCCATTTAAGCCTGTTCCAACTCAGGTGCGCTCACTTGCACATGTCCACCCTGGAATGCTCGCAGCACCACAGGTGTCCATCATCACAGTGGTGGGAGCATGGAAAGACCTGATCATTCTCTGACCCTACACCGGGGATCGAACTTGCGCTGCTGTGCAGCAGAGGCTTCACAGTGTGGTACTTAACCTGCTGCGCCACCAGGGAGACCCAGGTGATGGCAGTTTAATTGGGCTACTCTGTTTTAGCCAATGGTCAGTGGCTTCTAGATACAACTGAAGTTCCTGGAAAGTTTTTTTATGGGCACCTCTTTATCTTTCAGCCTTGCTGATTGCAGCTCATCTGGAGAGTGTTCTAGTGTTTCCCCAGGTGATTCTAATCTACCACTATGGGTCTTTCACGTTCCTTACCATTACTTTAATAGTTCACTATTTCACTTTAAGAACCTTACGTGTTTTTATCATCTATATCTGAGGAAGGTACTTCTCAGTTTCTGTTTCTTCACTGCTAAAGCAGACATGATCTTTTCTTTCATTTTTTTTTAGATTTTATGCACACAAGAACTGGGGTACAGGCCAGAGGCGTGGGTGGTGAGAGGATTCACCAGAGACAGAGTGGGGAGCAGAACAGGCAGATCGATCGAAATACACTGCTGAGGGGAGCAACTAGCGAGACAGGAGAGGTCTGTTGCACCATGTGGGTCCCCTCCCTGGCTGGGATTTGAACTCCTGCTGCTATGCAGCAGATGCTTCACAGTGTGGCACTTATCCGGCTATGCCACCAGGGAGACCCAGATGTGATCTTTTCTATTAACAAAGTTTCAGGAAGATCTGTAGTTATGGCCCTGGATTCAGTTCAGGCCCAGCACCCAGTTTTATTATCAGTCTGTCTCACACTGATCTGTGAATGACCCCACGGGGCCTTCCACAGCCCTGAGTCAAAGCGGGCTGTTTTCTGCCCCGATCCCCAGGACTTGCAGATGGAGGTCGATGCTGTGGGAGACAGGCTGCTTCTCCCAGACACCCTCTTGGCCCGCACACGGGAGAAGTGCGCACACCCTGTGCTCATTGCACACACCTGGCCTCGCAGGGGCACTGTCCAGTGTGCTCTACTGCAAAGTCGCCACAAGCAGGACAGCAATCCAGGGACAGTGGTGGTCACTGCAGGAGGGACGAGGTGTCCTCTCCTGGCCGTGCCACAGGCTCAGAGGGTCACAGGGCCGTGTCTTCTTTCCCTCTGTCTCCAAATTCTTTACACTTTGGCGTAACAGTACTAAGGGTTTTCTGTGCAAAG
>JAGFMF010011404.1:1070446-1097094 GCA_019455555.1 Galemys pyrenaicus
CTAAAAAAAAAAAAAAAAAAAAAAAGAAGTGCACACTTAAGTAGGTAGGCATAGTAGCCCAGCGCCTGCAGCTCCCTCCCAGATGCTTCAGGAGAAACAAAGGGCATGCGTGGGTGGCAGTGGGGCAGGAGCGAGTTTGTAGACGACAGAGAGATTGGTGAATCTGAGTAAAGAGTGGCAGGGGTTCTTTGTACTGGTGTCCTGGTTTTTCATGAAAAGAAAGGGGGCTATTAGAAAGCGCTGGTACAGCGACCCGCTCTCAGGTTCTCATTCATAGTCTAGCTTATGGGCTTGGGATGGGCCTTGGGCTTGGATAATTTTGGAAGCTGTTGTGCGGTAGGCTTGAGAATTGTCCCGCATTACACTCACCTGTGTCCCGGCCTCACTCAAGACCCAGAGAATCGGGCTCTTGGGGGGCGAGGTCCAGCACAGGCAATTTTTGAAATTGTCGCAGGTGAGTATGTGCAGGCAGGCCTGAGAGCCACTGGCCTCCATATAATTGAGATTTATTCATATGCTCAGTGAAATAAGCCAGAAAGAAAAGGAAAAATGTTGGATGGTTTCATTTATAGGAGGAATGTAGAGGAAACCTATAAGGGACTAAGAAAAAAATTATAATAAATTAAAAATCAGAATCAACAGACATTCCATAGGGGAGAAGGAGGCAGAAGGAACAAAAGGGGTGAGAGCTCAGGGGGTTAGGATGGTGCACGGGTGAACTGGTGATGGGAATTGCATAGGGACAAGAAGTCCAACTGTACAAAAATGAAGACTAGTGTAAAAAATATATAAAATAAAAAAAATGTATCCAGCAAGTTGTATTTGTCACCTCCATGGCTGCTGTCCAAACTGACCACAAACATACTGTCATATATTCTCAGAAAATTACTGCCTTTTGTTAGTACCATTGAACAATTTGTTATGTGTTTTTTTTTGTGCCATCTTTTGTATTTTTTTAAAGATTTATTTGTGCATACAAAAGCTGGGGTGTAGGCCAGAGGTGTGGGAGGGTGAGAGGAGTCAACAGAGACAGAGTGGGGAGCAGAATAGGCAGACCTACTGAAACACTACTGAGGGGAGCAGTGGGCGAGGCAGGAGAGGTCTGCTGTGTCATGTGGGTCAGCTCCCCATCTGGGGATTAAATTCTGCTACAGTGGCTGCTGATAGATTCATAGTGCTGAAACCTAACCCCTTGCACCACCACGGAGGCGCATCTTTTGTTATTGTTAATTCTTTGTTATGTGCTCATTTCTTGTTTCTTCAAGTATAGTGACATTTTCTATAATAGCTAAGTAAGCATGTAGTACAGGCTGCTTTCCAAACCAGCAAATGCAAGAGGCCCGTCCATCGTTCACAGCTGCTGTGAGTGCTGCTCTTTGTATGTGTGTGCCATGGTTTCTCCAGCTGTCCCCCTGACATTTACAGGTTTCCCTTCTTTTTTACTTTTTTTTTTTTAAATTTATTTATTTATGCATACAGGCACTAGGGCACAGGTCAGAGGTGTGGGTGGTGAGAGGATCCACCAGAGACAGAGCAGGGAACAGAACAGGCAGATCAACTGAAATACACTGCTGAGGGGAGCAGCAGGTGAGGCAGGAGAGGCCCATGGCGCCATGTGGGTCCCCTCCTTGACCAGCGGTAGGGATCGAACTCGTACTGCAGTGGCTGTGGTTTGCTTCATAGGGCATTGCTCAACCCACTGCGCCACCAGGGAGGTCCCCTTATTTTCTTTATAACTGATTCAGTGAAGATCCTTGTCCATATATATTTCTCTTGCTGTTTCTAAGGATAGCCTTCTAGAAGGTGGATAATCTGGGCAAGGGTGTGAATAATTAAAACTTTGGTAGAAACTTGAGTAGACACTGCCAAGTCATCCTTCAGATGGGGTGTGCCCACTCACCATCAGCATATAAGGGCGCTTAATTCTTTTCAGTCTCCTCAGCATGAGGTGTTTTAGTTTTTGCTAATCACATGGAAAAAAATAGATCCTAATTTTGCATTTCAGTCCAACATATTTCATTGGTCTACTGGCTATTTATATTCTTTGAATTGCCTTTAATATTTCATATCTACCTTTTATCTTATTGATTTGAAAGCATTCTATTTTATGGCTCTTAACCTTTGACAAAGCAGATTATAATAGGTTAAAACTTACGTAGTTCTGTCGAGGGGTACAGGATGTAACATAGTGTAACATGACATATGTGAGCTCACATGGAGGGCACGCTCACACACGTAATCTTTGGCAGTAAGTAGCAGATGAAAGTGCTGAACCCTGTTGTACTGGGACGTGCAGCGTGTGGCAGCCCACGGGTCACTGGCCAAGATCACGGCACTTGTCTGGTGCCCTGCTCTTCTTATAAACCATGCTCTGAACTTTGGGTTCTCCCAGTTGGAATAGGCTTGTCAGGTCAGTGAAGGGCGTATTTTTTGATGATTTCAAAAGAAATTAATGTTTAAATTATTCTCACTGTCGTTCCTTTAAAAAATATACCTACTGGACTCAGCTTTTTTTTTTTCATTAGAACTAAGAGTCAGGGGCCTCTCTGGTGGCGCAGCGGGTTAAGCAACGCACTATGAAGCAGCCACTGCAGCACGAGTTTGATCCCTGCCGCTGGCGAGGGAGGGGACCCACATGGCACAGCAGACCTCTCCTGCCTCGCCCGCTGCTCCCCTCAGCAGTGTGTTTCAGTCCGTCTGCCTGTTCTACTCCCCATTCTGTCTCTGGTGAATCCTCTCACTGCCCTGGACTCTGGCCTGTACCCCAGCTCTTGTGTGCATAAATAAATCCTTTAAAAAAAAAAGAACTAAGAGTCATTGTGTTTTAGGAGGGTTTTCACTGGTACACGTGTAGTATTTCTTGTGTCAGGCATTTTGATTGCGAACAATAGAGATTGTGGCTAACTTGGTCTAAGAGGAGGAGTTGGAAGGTCACTGGAGGCTTGTCGTTGGCAAAAGGCTTCCAGCTGGAGGCAGTCTGAATGCCTGGTTGTGGGGTCCCCCGAACAGACTGTTCTTCAGTTGGAACAGAAATTGTCTGACCAAGTGATTCTAAGAGGCATTACTCCCAGCCATTCACCTTCTTGCTCAAGACAGTGTTCGAGGAGCGTGGAATGTGCTGAGCGCTGGTCACACGCCTGCTGCTTGTGCTGGCGAAGGAGAGGGAGGGCCCCACCTCTTCCGGGCTGATGTGAGTGATCTTCACCCAGGGTCACACTTCACCAAAACTGATTTACCTGTCCAAGGCAGTAAGTGGCAGTCTCAGGACTCATCGCAGGTCTTCTGACTTTGAACTGAATGGGTTTCTCTGTTTGTCCTGGTCTGTGTCGGCTCAGGTTGGCTTTCTTACAGGTTACATACGGACAGGCTCCATCTTTCTGGCTCAAACACAGGACCGATTGATCTCCCTGAAGCGCATCAACTCAAGGCTGAAGTACGTATGAGCCCAGAAGCCTGTCCTGACTGTATTGTCAAGCTGACCTCCACTAGAGGGTCAGTGAGCGTCATTGTCCCCTTGTGTTCTGTGGCAGTGTCATAGGCATCCCTTCTGAGATCATCTCCCCCAAGAAAGTGGCTGAACTTCACCCTCTCCTCAATGTACACGACCTGGTGGGGGCCATGCATGTTCCTGAGGATGCAGTGGTGTCCTCCGCCGATGTGGCTCTTGCCCTGGCAAGTGCTGCCTCCCAAAATGGTAAGCAGGTTTTTGGGTTAGGAAGGAAGACCTCGGGGATGAGAAATATACCCTGTACAAAAATTAAAAATAATGTAAAATATATATAAAATTTAAAAAAGGAAGAGTTAAGAAAGTTTTTCAATATAGGGAATGACACTAACTTTGCTTCTATTTCTGAACACTGGCTCTTAAAATTTTTGTTATAATATCTTAATTTTCTCAGGGCCATATTTTTCTTATTCAGCTTCCAGGGAACAGCTTTTACTATTGACTAGTGCACTTCAGACTTCAGTTCCCCACATCCCCACAGGAATTAAGAACTCCAAGGTTGGGGATTTAATCTACAGCTAAGATGGTGTTCTGGTGTTGGAAGGATGAAGGGAAGCCTGACCACTGTCTTGTCATTCTCAGCATGGGTAGATTAGGATTTAAGAGGCCCAGTTTGAGTGGGTTGGCCTCTACCACTTTTCTTAGTCCTTGAATTTAATATGTGCTATAGTTTATTATTTTTTTTTTTTTAAGATTTATTTATGCATACGTGAGCTGAGGCACAGGCCAGAGTCGTGGGAGGTGAGAGGATTCACCAGAGACAAAGAGGGGAACAGAACAGGCAGACTGACTGAAACACACTGCTGAGGGCAGCAGCAGGCAAGGCAGGAGAGGTCTGCTGCGCCATGTGGGTCCCCTCCCTGGCCGGGATCGAACTTGCGCTACTGTGCCGCAGATGCTTCACAGTGTAGCGCTCAACCCACTGCGCCACCAGCAAGGCCCTATAGTCATTTTTTAAATTAGCCTGCTCTTTCCAGTCTTGGGAAAGGCCCATTTACACAGACTCAGAACGTGGCTCTTAGGAGTGGTTTGGTTTGTCTTAAATTAAAGCATTGACCTGATCTTTTCACTGTTCATGAGAATTTGCTGGAGGTGGATAAATCTGGAACATCACATGATGAAAGTACCAAACTGTTTCTTTACCTTGGAACAGGTGTTCAGATATATGACCGGACAAGTGTCCTTCATGTAATGGTCAAAAAAGGTCAAGTCACTGGCGTGGAGACTGACAAAGGCCAGATTGAATGCCAATATTTTGTCAACTGTGCTGGTCAGGTAGGTTAGTGACAATACTGCGTAACTGATTTTCTTTCATCTCCAGGATTTTTTGCTGTCAGTACCTTAATATTAGGTACTGGAGGGCTAAACAGATCCCAGGGAGCACACTTTCTTGTTGGAACTGGGAAACTCAAGAACTTGAATACTCCAGAAACCTGATCTGTTTCTCCAGGAGAAGCACCTGTGACCTTTTCCTTCTTCCCCCTGGGCTAACCTGTGCCATGTTGGTCAGGAGGGCTGGGGAGCAGTTGGGCATTGACAAAAATCCCTAGTGTTTCATTCTATAACCCAGCAAATAAAGTATCAGGTTCTTCTGTTGTGTGAGGAGTATGGGTTTTGTTTCCAGGAAAGTTGCTTCTTTTAAGGCATATGGTCCCTTGCTTTCTCCTGTATGATCTTAAAAAGACCAAGAAATACTTTTTGCCATGGGACGTTCATTTATGATTCATGTTTGGGATTTGTAATGAGGCCAGGCAATTTGTTAACAGGGCCTCATTTTCTCCCCATGCGCTCCTTGTACTGGCTGGTGGCAATCTTTGATCTGAGAGTGATTGTTATGGTCTAAAAAGCACAGTGTTGCTCCCCTCCCAGATAACTGAAATGAAGCAGGCTGAAACTTGGCTTCCTGCACCTGACATTTAGCAAGAGCACACCTGAGCCACTTGAAATTACTCTTTTCAAGGGGCTGAACTTGCTCATTTGTCTTTCTGTTCCTCTTCCCACCTACAAATAAATCTGTCCATTTGTAGTGGGCATACGAGCTCGGTCTGTCCAACGAGGAGCCGGTTAGTATCCCGTTACATGCCTGCGAACACTTCTACCTTCTGACTCGCCCCTTGGAGACCCCTCTGCAGAGCAGCACACCAAGTGAGGACTTGCACTTTGTTTTTAATCTTGTTTCTTTGCCATTATTCTGTCCTCTGGAAAGACTTTGTGCTAAGGACAGACTCCGTAAGTCTTGTCTTTTCTGGAACCTATTACCGGAAGGTGCACTCAATTCTAACCTTACTTTGCTAGCTCTTTGTGAAAGGATGGCCACGCGGGCATTCCACCTAAGCATTTTTTTATGTTTTGCAAGCCAATTGCAATGCCAGAGATCTAAACTGAGGCTGTTTTTGATTAAATGCTCTGTGCTGTAGAAATGTCATAGGTAAGTTATAAACCTAATTATTCAGTGACTCCAAACACCATGGGACAGGGTTTTGGTAACGTTTTGGAGGTCTTGCTCCCTAGCGCAGGCTCTGCAAATCCTGTTACGCTCCCACGTGGCACAGTGGCAGTTACATTTGTTTGGTTGTGAGAATTCATCCCTGCTTCTAGGTAGCTGATTTGGTAGAGATACTCAGAGACCCTACTTCTGCTTTAAATCTGAGAGAATCCTATTCCATTGACCTCAAACTGTATATTTAAAGCTAATTAATGCCTGTGTTCATTGGATGCTTTTCATTAATAAAGCTGTTAAGGGCAGTTTGCTTTTATTTTTCTGTCGATTTAGAAGAGTGGCTTGCCTCTGAACCCTGTTTTTCTCTTCTCTGCCCAACTCTTTTGTCATTTCTCTTCCTCAGCTATTGTAGATGCTGATGGAAGAATTTATATTCGGAACTGGCAGGGTGGTATCTTATCTGGGGGCTTTGAGAAGAATCCAAAACCAATTTTCACTGAGGGCAAAAACCAACTGGAGATTCAAAACCTACAGGAAGACTGGGATCACTTTGGTACGTGAACTAGATTATAACAACAATGTCTTGTTTTTGCCTAAGATGTTACGTAAACATTTTTATTGCCATATAACATTATATAGGTCTCAGGCGTACAACATAATGATTTACTATTTGGATGCATCATGACCTACACAGTAAGTCTAGTTACCACATGTTACCATTTAAAGTTGACTCTCTTGGCAACTTTCTTTTTTTTAAAGATTATTTATGCATACAAGAGCTGGGGTGCAGGCCAGAGGTTTGGGGTGGTGAGAGGATTCACCAGAGACAGAGTGGGGAGAAGAACAGGCAGATCTACTGAAGTGTACACTGCTGAGGGAAGCAGTGGGCAAGACAGGAGAGGTCTGCTGCGCCATGTGGGTCCCCTCCCTGGCCAGGGATGGAATTCGTGCTGCAGTGGCTGTGGACAGCTTCATAGTGCTGCAGCTTAACCCCTTGTGCCACCAGGGAAGCCCTCTCCTGGCAATTTTCAAGTGTGCTTATAAACTATAGCTTATAGACAGTATTATAGACTATAGTTGCCATGCTGTGTATTATATCCTCATGACTTGTTTATAACTGGAAGTTTGTACCTCTTCACCCCCTCCACCTATTTTTGCCCATTCCCAACCTCCCTCCCCTGGCAACCACTATTAAGATGCTAAATTTTTTAAAGCATTTTCAAAAATATTTTGTTACTTGATCTTTATAAGAACCACATTGGTGCTTGTAAAGGGTAACCTGGCCTGAGGATGCAGATACTAGTTAGCAATTCAGTGAACTAACATCAAAATTTTGGTTAACAGACTTTTGACCTGTTAATTGCCTAAACATCATTTCTGAAGTTTTTAAGCTAGGAGAAAACATTTTGGTAAGAACACATATAAAATGGAAGAGAATTTTAGAAGAATTGTTAATCTGACCTTTTACTCCATTTTAAAATAATTTAAATTTTATTAAAATTAATATAGTCACATGAATCCAAATTCAAAAGATATCAAAGGCTCTGTATGGAAGAATTTCCCTTGATGGACTTTTTCTTAATTTTTTTACTATGAGAAATTTAAAAACTTTTAAAATTAAAGAGAATAGTACAAAGAAATCCCAGGTACCTACCAACCAGCTTCAGTCTGGTTTGATCTATCCCATCACACTGGACTATCCCCAGGTGGCGTTATAGTAACATGCAGCGTTTGTAGCTCTTCCAACCTAGGGAAACAGCACCTTTCAGCGTCTCTGCAGCTGTAGAGGAAGAGCCTCCCTTTTGTGCCGGTCACACAAGATGACAGCCACTGGGGCTCCCCTTGCTCCTTTCCTTTGTGAATTGTTTCTCTGGTCTTTATGCCGAGTACTGCAGAGGGAGGGCCTAACATGCCACAAAGGTTTCTACTTTGTGACAAATGACCCAATTTACCTATTTTAAAAAAACTTATTCCAACAGATTTTTGAAAGGAGAGGGTATTGAAGTTGTTTTGCGATCCCTAACGCTGAGGACGCTCTTTGGGTTTGTTTTTGCTTAGAGCCCCTGTTGAGTTCCCTCCTGCGTAGGATGCCAGAACTAGAGTCTCTGGAGATCATGAAGTTGGTGAATTGCCCCGAGACCTTCACACCAGACATGAGGTGCATCATGGGCGAGTCTCCTTCAGTCCAGGGCTATTTCGTGCTGGCAGGAATGAACTCTGCTGGCCTTTCATTTGGTGGAGGAGCTGGAAAGTAAGTCTGAGAATCACTTGTTAGACTTCTTCCTTTCTAGAAATACTTGTTAATATGAAATATATTGTTTCTAGCATGATAATAAGATACATGTAATTTGAGAGTTGTCCATTTCAAAGTAATCATCACAGGAGACTCTCCAGATATTCCAGAAATATCATGCAACTTTTTTTTTTTTTTTTAAGATTTTTATTTATTTATGCATACAAGAGCTGGGGTACAGGCCAGAGTCCAGGGCAGTGAGAGGATTCACCAGAGACAGAGTAGGAAGCAGAGCAGGCAGATGGACTGAAACACACTGCTGAGGGGAGCAGCGGGCAGGAGAGGTCAGCTGTGCCATGTGGGTCCCCTTCCTGGCTGGCAGCAGGGATCGAACTCGTGCAGCAGTGGCTGCGGTTTGCTTCATAGTGTGTTGCTTGACCCACTGCGCCACCAGGGAGGCCCATCATGCAACATATTTTTGGAACTCTTTTTCAGAGCTAGCCTCAGAGCCTGTGAGCACATTTGTCCTCTGTGAATAGTAACTAATACTGATCCTTTGGATGTTGAGTTTGGAAACATCCATGTGTGATGAGGATGCTGCTGCTTAATAACATGTTTTTATTTAACTAGTAGGTACTAATAAAAATTCAGCCATTCATGAGGGGCCAAATGCTGTGTGGTTCCCCTTATGAGAGGTGCTGAGAGTCATTCAGTTCATGGCAACAGACAAAAAGAAGATTGGTGGATACACAGTTGCAGCTTTGGAAGCTGAAGAGATTTCTGGACCGTGGGTGGTGGTTACATGATGATAATATGAATGTACCTAATACGTCTAAAATGTATAGGTATCAATGTACAGATGGTTGATTTTATGTTTGTCTATTTTATCACAATTAAAAACGTTTTATTAGGGCCTCCCTGGTAGCGCAGTGGGTTAAGCAACACACTATGAAGCAAACCGCAGCCACTGCAGCACGAGTTTGATCCTTGCCACCCTCCAGGGAGGGGACCCACATGGCCTGGCTGACCTCTCCTGCTTCTTCCGCTGCTCCCCTCAGCAGTGTATTTCCGCCGGTCTGCCTGTTCTGCTTCCTACTCTGTCTCTGGTGAATCTTCTCACTGCCCTGGACTCTGGCCTGTACCCCAGCGCTTGCATGCATGCATGCATGCATAAATAAATCTTAAAAAATAAATAAAAATGTTTTATTAACGAAGCCACTTTTCTAAGTGACTTGAATTGCTAAGAACACTTTGGAAGAGGAGTCACCAGAAACATTGGGAGCAGATATGCAGTCAGATGACTGTAACCTGAAGTGACAGTTTTGCTGGAAAAACTCACTGGATATACAAATTAAAGTGCATCTATATGTGTACTTAATTCTAATTTCTTCATAGCTGTGGCTCAGGGACTCTCCTAGAGCTAAAATCCTCAGAGTCCTGGGAGAACCATTGATGGATCCACATTTGTTTCTTTCAGAAAAGATGAGGAAGTGGCCCAGAAACTGTCTCTCTTAATTCTTGATTCCTAGCACAGTGCTGACAGCATCACACCTGAGGCTCACAACTGACCCCCTGTCCCCTGAATTTAAACAGGTACCTGGCTGAGTGGATGGTGCATGGTTACCCCTCAGAAAACGTCTGGGAGTTGGACTTGAAGCGTTTTGGTGCCCTCCAGAGCAGTCGTACTTTTCTGCGCCACAGGGTCATGGAAGTCATGCGTAGGTGACCTTTTATCCTAGTTGCCCTAATTGCCTTCCCCTGTGCCTCTGTTCTGCAGAGGGGCAGAGTCCCCTCAGTTCTTGTCATTACTTCTGATGTTGGAGGTTTTAGGTCTTGCTGGGGGCGTCATGCCCTGCGTGGTACATACAAACATTCCCTTCAAGCAGGTCAGACCTTGTTTACTTCTGGAAAGAGGAAAGTAGATCAGGCCACAATTCCTGTCAGGTTGCTGCAGCAACTTTCATTCCTAGCAGTGCCTCCTTTCCACTTTGCTAGAAAGACCCTATGTCAGAGTGAAAGCTCTCACTCTTCACCAGGTCTTGGAGATCATAGTTTGTGCTCCAAGGTGGAGAATCTCTCATTCTCAGAGCTTCAGCTGCTGAGTGGCTTTTGGCATTAGCCCATCAGGTGCTAGCAAGGCAGGAGGGCACAGCTCATATAAATGCAAAACATGAACTCCTGTTCCCTCCTTACTCTTCTTCCTTCCAGCTTTGAAAGATTGGCCTTTTTACTTTTAATTGGTTATCCTACCTGTTTCTGATTTATTTGCCAGTAAGCCCTTAAAGGTGGCTTTTGTATTGGGAATTGAATCAAATCAGAATTCAACTTCTTTTCCCTGCACTGAAGATCTATTACCAGACTTTGCCAAAACACATCTAAATATTTGGGGCATGTTTATGCTCAGGACTAAGTTTCTACATTGACTGTGACCCCGTTATTGATAAAAGAATGAACTCTTAGTTTAGTAGCATTGATGACATTCATGTTGAGGCCTGTGGATGACCTTTAATCCCTGTGTGCTCACTTTTGGCCAGGGTCAGAGAACTTGCATCCATGGCAGCAATTACATGTAACTGCTAAGTGTCTTTCAGCAAATGTTTTGATTAAAATGTTCAACTATTGTAAGTGTAGATTTCCCGATCTGTCTTTAATTGTCGAGCTGGTGTAGCTCATGACTGATTAATGTATGGCATTTTGGAGGCCTTCTCTGATTCTTATAAAATAGAAAATAGTGAAGGGGGAAGTAGAATGTAAAATATCTGAGGGGACTGAAAAATAGTCACGGCACCAAGAAACCTGCATGGCTTCCTTCTCTTCACCTCCAGCCTCTCCCACTCCCCATGTACCTCTTTTGGAAGGTCTTCTCTTCGGAAGGGATTAGAGATCACACGCTTTCTGGCTATTTTTACTTATTGCTGTTGCAGACTGGACACTAGGAGAAATGAATTCTGACCCTAGCTTTATTATGTGAATGATGTTACTGGGACAGTACTGTGCAGATTTCAGAGACACCAAATCAAGGTATGCTGTGTGCTCTCTCACTTCAGAACTGGGTTGAGTACTGGAGAAGAAATGTGTGCCACAGCTCTGAGACCCCCACCAGCAGCGGCTCTGGGAAGAACCAAGTGCCATTCCTCACACTTTTGTAACCACTTTGCCCCACTGAGATGTCACCTTCATGTCTGCTGTGGAGCTTAGCCCGTTTTAGAATTATGGCCTTTCTCCCATTGTTTCTGCCTGCTAATTTGGAACAACAGTGGTGGACAGTGTCACCAAGGGATGCATAGCTTATCACTCCATGGAGGGGCTGTTCCAGCTGCTGCAGTGTGTCTTCTGGAACATGCCTGTGATGCAGGGCCCTGTTTGGCAAATGAGGGCATATTAGTTTGGAAAGCATGTTCTTCTGAATGGAGCGCAACTAGAGCCTAGTGGATGGCGGGTGTTTGGTCCTGTGGCATGGACTTTCATGAACTATTTGTATGTGTTTCAGCTCTGCTATGTGACCTGAAGGTTCCCCGCTGGGATTTCCAGACCGGGAGGCAGTTACGCACATCTCCTCTGTATGACCGGCTGGATGCACAAGGAGCCAGGTGGATGGAGAAACACGGATTTGAGAGACCAAAGTACTTCGTGCCACCGGACAAGGGTAAGAAGGCACATTCTCTCTCGCCCTGAGAATAAAACTTATTTTTTTACAAGATTTATTTTATTTTAAAAAATATTTATATTTTACATCATTGTTCATCTTTTGTACAATGTTTGCTTTCTGAAAGATTTATTTATGCATACAAGACCTGGGGTGTAGGCCAGAGGTGCAGGGGCGCTGTGTGTGAGAGGACTCATCAGAGACAGAGTTGGGAGCAGAACAGGTAGATCTACTGAAGTTCACTACTAAGGGGAGCAATAGATGTGACAGGAGAGGTCTGTTGTGTCATATGGGTTACCTCCCTGGCCAGGGATTAAACTCATACCACAGTGGTAACAGCTCTGAGACTTACCCCTAGACCGATAAATAAAAGAACTGCTAGCGTTCTGCCCATGTATAGAGCTAAAACATGTTCCTGAAAGTATAGTTAACAAAAGCCAGTTATATTATTCTGAACTATACAGGGAGACTTCCTCGTATAAGTTGCCTCCTTTTTTGTCTCTTGTTCCTATTCTGTAGACCTCCTGGCCTTGGAGCAGAGCAAGACTTTCTATAAGCCAGACTGGTTTGAGATTGTGGAGTCTGAAGTCAAGTGCTGTAAGGAAGCTGTGTGTGTTATTGACATGTCCTCTTTCACAAAGTTTGAAATAACAGTAAGTGTTCGGGAGCCAAAACAGCAGATTAGAAAAACTGCAAATTTATTGATTGCGTCCTGTTTTTCACCTGTCACTTCAAAACGGATTGTCTTCAGAACTTTGGTACAGTGTTTTACTGGTACTGTAAGGTATTTCTGAACTTTTAGCTGTTTCTGGCTTTTAGTCTGGCAGAGGCCCATTTAGTATTAGAAGCGCTAGCTAGTGCTCTCCGGTGCTTCTCCAAGTGGAGACTGCGCAGATCAGACTGCCTGAGTACTGGCTAGTTGCGTTTTCTCCGGAGTTGCACTGCTTGTCAGGCCACGGTGCCCAGCCAGATGCTCTAATGCTCGCTCTGCTTTGTTCCTTAACCCTGAAGTCCACTGGGGATCAGGCCTTAGAAGTTCTGCAGTACCTCTTCTCCAATGACCTCGACGTGCCCGTGGGCCACATCGTGCACACTGGCATGCTCAACGAGGCCGGCGGCTACGAGAACGACTGCAGCATAGCTCGGCTGAACAAGCGCAGGTGAGTCTGCGGCTGCCTGTGCGGCTCCTTTGGCGCCGGTTTCTGGGGGTGGCCACGGCAGAGCAGGGCACCCAAATCACTCTCCAGGGAGTCGTAATTGTACCAAGGACAAAGAAACATTTAATTCATGGCTAGTTCACTTGCAGCCCGCTACAGAAATCCAGAAGAAAGAGAAGCAGCTCACCTGATAATACAAAATTGGGCACAGAGCTCGTTAGCCCACCGGGAGACGATCCCTTGTGTTGGGTGGTCTATACAATCCCTGGGCACTAACAGGAATTCAGAATCTCCTGTTTTGAAGGTACATGCTAGAAGTTAGGCATTACAGGCCCCTCCAAAACCTGAGAGTTGATTTGCCAGTGTTCTGCCCATGGCTTTGAAACCAGCTGAAGACTTGATCGCTTCCTGGTCCTTCTCTCTTTTTTAAAAAATTTAGTTTATTTTTTCTTTGTACAATCTTTGCTTTCTTTTCTAGGTATAGTCCCCATAGGATTCCCACCACCAGTTCACCCTGCACCGTCACCAGTCTCTTGTGCTCTTCCCATCCCTGCCTCGATCCTAACCCCTCTCTCTTCCCTGCAGAATGTCTCTGATTTGTAGTTGTCTGTTTTGTTTTGTGATTTTTTTTGTTGTTGATGTTATTTTTTTTTAACCTTGATCACTTATAGGTGAGACCATCAGTATTTGTTTTTCCTTCTTATTTCACTGGCACAATAACTCCTTCAAGCTCCATCCATGTTTCTGCAAGTGGCACTAGTTTATCTTTTTTTGATTGCTGTATGGTATTCTATTGTGTATATGCACCACATCTTCTTGATCCAGTCATCTGTTTTTGGGCATTGGGGTTGATTCCAAGTCTTACCTATTATAAATAGTGCTGTGATAAACATAGGGGTGCATGCATTCTTTTGAACTAATGTTTTTGTGTCCTTTGGGTGAATCCCTAGGAGTAGGATTGCTGGGTCAAACGGTAGCTCCATTTTTAGTAGACTGAGGAACCTCCATATGGCTTTCCATAGAGCTTGGATTCCTGGTCCTTTTCTACTGCCTGGTTTTGATCACTTTTGGGTCTCACTTTCAGTTTCTTCATGATTTCTCCAACGGACCAGCAGGTCCACTGTTGGGCCTGGCTTAAAAAACACATGCCAGAAGACAGCAGCCTGCTTCTGGAGGACGTCACTTGGAAGTACACCGGTAAGTGGGCCCCTAGGTCAGCTGGGCGAGAAGATGCTGGCCCATCCCGTTGGTCTTCTCTATTTGCCCATCTCACTTTCATATTCAGAAGTATGGAAAAGGCTCTCTGGTTCTAGAAAACTGGTCTCTGGTAATTCCCCCACATTTTTGTGATTCAGGTACAAACTGAGTGTTTCAGTTTCTGTTTGGTCACTGCTAGACCCCTATAGCTGGCATGTGAGAACTCAGGTATTTGTTGAATGAGAAATCATTTCAGGATATCTTTATATTACCTATATAATTTTTCTTTAAAAATATCCCCTTCACTTTTTAAAAACTGAGTAATTATTTTTAAGATTTATTTATTTATGCATATAAGAGCTGGGGTGTAGGCCAGCAGTATGGGGGTGAGAGGAGCCAGCAGAGACAGGAGGAGGAGGAGTAGAACAGGCGGATGAACTGAAACACACTGCTGAGGGGAGCAGCGGACGAGACAGGAGAGGTCTGCTGCGCCATGTGGGTTAACTCCCTGGCTGGGCATGGAATTCCTGTTGCAGTGGCTGGAGATAGCTCAACAGTGCTGTGTCCTTAACCCCTGCATCACTGGGGGGGGGGGGGCGAGTAAATTTTTTTTTAAAGATTTATTTATGCATACAAGAGCTGNGGGGGGGGGGGGGGGGCGAGTAAATTTTTTTTTAAAGATTTATTTATGCATACAAGAGCTGGGGTACAGGTCAGAGGTGCAAGGGGTGAGAAGAGTCACCAGAGACAGAGTGGGGGAGCAGAACAGGCAGACTGAAACACACTGCTGAGGGCAGCAGTGGACAAGGCAGGAGAGGTCTGCTGCACCATGTGGGTCCCCTCCCCGGCCGGTGGCAGGGATCGAACTCATGCTGCAGTGGCTGCGGTCTGCTTCATAGTGCGTTGCTTAACCCACTGCGCCACCAGGGAGGCCCTGGAGTAAATAATTTTTAAGGATGACTTAATCTCTTCTTCTGCAGTCCTGCTGAAGGAGCCACCCCCTTCTACCACCCACTCCAGGTTTCACCAACTGACTCCTGCCCCTCACACCCACCAGACACTCATTCTCAGTTGTAACACATAGCAACTTCTGGCATATTATACCAGATTGGCAAGCGTCCAGAATCTTACTGGAGCAACATTGTTTGCTAGCCTGAGGGTGGTTTATGTATAACAGCTCAATGCTATTTCCAGTGCAACATAGCACAGTGTGGGGCAGTTCTCCTTAGAGTGCTCCCTAGGTCCTGATGTGGGGTTGGAGCTTTTGCCATCAGGTCACCACAGTGGGAAGAGGAAGGGAATGGAGATTGTTCAGAGGATTCATGGCCAGTCCTGGAAGTGGCTCCTACCCCATGCCAGGACTGGGTCTTAAGAGGACAGTCTGACTGGGAGAGGGACTCTGGGGTGCTGTCTTCAAAGGTAAGCCAGCAGTCAGAGCTGCCCTGGGCAGCCTGTCGGGAGCAGTGTGTGTGCAGCGTCCAAACTTGAGTTCCCCAGATGAAGAGGCGCGGTCACTGTCCCCCCACCATGCAGGCTTGCACACAGGGGAGCAGACGCAGAGCAGACCTGCTCAGTGCTCACTGCAGAGGCCAGACAGCTCTCTCTCTTCTCCACATAGCACTCAATCTGATTGGTCCTCGAGCTGTGGATGTGCTGTCCGAGCTATCCTATGCCCCTATGACTCCAGAACACTTCCCGAGTCTCTTCTGCAAGGTGGGTGCTAGTGAAGTTCTAGTTTTTAAATGGACACAGATGGATTCTTTTATAGAGGGGGCAATTACTTGTTCTTACTGTGCTGTAAATGTCCAGAGTGATAACTTATGCAAACAAAATGATTGAATAAAGTATTTCTTACCCTTCAAGATGTCCTGATTTAATGAGCATTAGGATTTCTTGGAAATGAATTTAACTTCACTGAATAGCGATTCTGCATATATGTAGTTTCCTGTAGCAGTAAATAAAGTTTTTAATTACAGGATTATGACACTGATGGCAAAAAATGCCGGTCAAGGCCTAGCCCCCTTCCTGGTTCCCATACACAGAGTAACTTCTGTGTATGTGGCATCATCAGGCAAGAAATGGTTTGGGTGTATCTAAACAACTTACATAATTTTTTTAACACTTTTTTTTAAAGATTTATTTATGCACACAAGAACTGGGGTACAGGCCAGAGGTGTGGGAGGTGAGAGGATTCACCAGAGACCGAGTGGGAAGCAGAACAGGCAGACTGACTGAAACACACTGCTGAGGGGAGCAGCGGGCGAGGTAGGAGAGGTCTGCTGCGCCATGTGGGTCACCCTCCTGGCTGTGGGCAGGGATCGAACTCATGCTTTAGTGGCTGGGGTTTGCTTCATAGTACGTTGTTTAACCCACTGTGCCACCAGGGAGGGCCCAATTTTCTTACATTTTGCTATAGCTGAGTGAAACAAATTTGTAATTGAAAAAAAGAAACGATACACTCTAGGAACTGGCCGAGAGGGATGCGGACGTAAGTTTTGGCACCTGAAACAAACAACTGCAGGACGCTTACTGATGGAGGCATTTTGGCATTCAAACCAGAGTTGGGGTCCACCCACTGTTTGCTCTTACAGCTTGTTTTCCCCATGGGAAAATGAAAGCAACAGGAAATATCACAGTCCACTGTCAGCAGACCCCTTCACGGCACCTTCTTTACTTCTTGGAGGAGTGGTCCACAAGCAGGTGCTGCGGAACAACCTGCTTTGTTGGGTTCTTGTGGAACCATCTGGAGTTTAACCATTAGAGGAGCAGCCACTGAGTCAGTGGTCTGCTAGGTAGCTGAGCTGCTGTAAATACATCTCATGCGTTAGATCTTGGTCTCTGGTCTGCTAGGGTAGCAGGTGAACTGTGTTCTGTGGTGATTGGGCATCATCTTTTGAGGGGCACATCCCCAGGGCTTGGCTGCCAAGTTTCCCAGAGAAAACAGTTGCCTGGTCTTCATTGCTCACAACATACTGAAGTAAAATAAATCTTTAGCAGGACTTTCCAAAAATAACTACTTCACGCTTGTCAAAGATTTTGCCTCCATTTCCCACCCGCAGCTTGGAAAGTACTCCTGACATAACGTTCCTGAGGAGGCACTATAAAGGCTGTGCTCCTTTCCTGTGACCCCAATACCTGGAAATAGGCTATTCAAAGATACAACTCTTTGATTTCCTGTATCTCTTTACTTTGTAGTGGGTCAAACACAAGATGCAGAGCTATGAGAGGGAGTTACCTCAGCTTGTTCCTCTGACAGCGTTCTGTGTGCCCATTTCCCCTGAGATGTCTCCACACTGACTTTCTCCGTCTTCACCCACAGGAGATGAGTGTGGGTTACGCAAACGGGATCCGGGTGATGAGCATGACGCACACAGGAGAGCCAGGATTCATGCTTTACATCCCCATTGAGGTGAGTGTGCGAGCGCTGAGCCAGCTCCCTCCCAGCGCACGGGCAGGGGTGGTGGGCCTGGGCAAGTAAGGCAGGTTATGGTCAAGAAACGTTTACATCTATAACTGTTTACTTTTATGAACAGATTTTTAAGCCTTGTAAATACATAATCATTGCCACCTGATCAGTTTGTGCCACTCAGCCTGTGATGTTTTTCTTAATTTGTGCGTTGTGAAATTTCTGTGTACGTGCAAGTAAGTTCAAAGACATATTTATAATACTGTTTTTAGAAACAGGTGCATACTGCAGTTCATCTTAATTTCTCACTTTATTCACCTAGGTTTCACCTAGAGCTATTTCCTGACCATACCTACAGAGAAAAGTTTTCCTTTCTGTTTGACAGTTGAGACGTCTTCCATCATATAGCCGAACCCTGACTTACCCAGTCTGTACTAACAGACATTTATGATGTTTCTAGTCCTTTGCTATTATACAAAATGCTGCAGTGCACAAGAATGTCTTCACTTACAGCATGTGTATACAGTTTTCAAGCTTCAGGCTGGTAGGTGCAGAGTTGCTTGCTCACAGTTGCCATTTCTCTTATGCATGAGATGGGCTAATTTTTCAAAACCCACCTTTCTTTCAAAGTACAAACTCATCTACAAGGGCTTCCACGGTCTGCCTAACCTGGTTCTAATCTCACCGTCTTCTTTACCTCTCTCACTCTTTGCGTCTGAACATGATGGATGCGCTTCTGCCTCAGGGCTCTCTGTACCTGCTGTTTGCCTCCCCTTGGCCCGGACAGCCCTAGGCGCATAGCCACACCGCTGTAGGTTTTGCGTCACCTTCTCAATGAGACCCTGAAGTTGTAATTCTCCAGACCCCCAGGATAGTGCTCCCTACCCTTTCTGCATAGTATTGATCACTGTCGAATACTTTATTGTGGTCTTCAGATTACCCCTTTTGAAATGTAAGTTCCCTGAGAGCAGGGGTATTTGTCTGTTAACTTTCGTGTCCCCAGCACTTACAGAACTACTTAGTTACCTAGTAAATGCTCAGTATTTTACGGTTCAGTTTCCTGGTGATATCTTTTGTCCATTTTTGTTGAATTTGTTGTCTTTTTAAACCAATATAAATCAGTAAGTCACTGATGTGGAGTTGTACAATTCTCCACGCCCCCCCCCCTAGTTTGCCGTCTGTTGTTTCTTCACATAGAAGGGTGTTTCTGTTTTTTATTATGGACAGTGTTTATTTAATACGCTGCAGAGAAATTCTTTCTCATTACGTAGTTGACCTGATTAGTGTTTTGGCTTCTGGAGTTTCATACGTACAAGCTTCCCTAACTTCAGGACTGTAACATTTCCCCATTCTTCATTTGGTGCGCTTAGTTTTCGTTATTGCTGTTTATGGGTTTGGCTTCTTAAAATGTTGGGGTGCTCCACCCTTTGCAGTGTCTCTTGGTATACTTTGAAAACTGTTTTTCCTACCTGGATAATCAATTGATATTATTCTAAGTTATTAAACCACTGTATAATAATCTGGGCTTTTTCTGGACTTAGGTGGTGCTCTATCGGTCTGTCTCTTCACCAGTGAGGGTCATGCTTTTAATCGTTTAGTCTTACGTATTTGAGTATTTAGTAGTGCTTGTCCTTCCTCATAGCTTGGAAAATTCTGGAAAACAAGTTCCTGTTTACCCGTGTAAACTTTGAGTTAGAACAAAACACACTTTGAGGGCCTCCCTGGTGGCGCGGTGGTTTAAGCAACACACTATAAAGCAAACCGCAGCCACTGCAGCACGAGTTCGAGGGGACCCAGATGGCATACAGACCCCTCCTGCCTGGCCCGCTGCTCCCCTCAGCAGTGTATTTCATTCGGTCTGCCTGTTCTGCTCCCCGCTCGGTCTCTGGTGAATCCTCCCACCTCCCGGTACTCTGGCCTGTACCCCAGCTCTTGTATGCATAAATAAATCAATCTTTTAAAAAAAAATTGATGATATAATTGGATTGTGTTAGTTATGTGTCAGGGAAAAATTACATTCTTATGTATGATGTATTGAATCTTAAACATTAGGTCTCTTCAAAACATGATCGATTTGGTTTTTATTGTTGAGCACGCTTATCAAGGCAGAGTACCACACACAGTAGCACAAATCATTTCTGAAGAAATATCTGTAGAAAAAAATTGGAACTGCTTGTTATACAGTCCCGACTTGATGCTGGTTCCCTGAGATTTTTGCAGCTTCCAGCCTGGGACACTGTCACACAGGCTGCCTGGTGCAGTGACAGCCCAGGGCTCTCGGCGGGCCTGTGTCCTGGCCCTTATCAGCAAGGAGACATCCTGATGACTCTCAGTCAGCACACTTGTGGCCTTTCAAGTATCTAAGTATTAGCATATTGGATAAGTCATAACATTTTTTTCTGTTTTTCAAAGGTTGTTTATATAAAGAACCAAGATGAATCAGTAGTAGTCTGCCCATTTTGCTTGAAAATGTTTTGCCATCTTTTAATGTGTCTCATCATTCCCTATTCATAGAAGGACTTGTTTTTGTTAGTGAAAAACTGACAAGGTGCTGATTTACAGCCTCATCTGAATTGAATGTTACACCACGTAAGGAGCTTTGAAGTGAGACAACTGGAAGTCCAACAATGCGAGGTCAGGCAAGCATGGTAGACGTGGCAACACATCTCACCCATTTGATTGGGTGAGCAAACTTGTGTATGGTCTCGTGGTGTAGAAGAACACAACTCCTTTACAGTTAGCAAGTGCTGGATATTTCTGGATGATGGATTTGTTCAGCTGTCCAGTTGCTGATGGTACACATTTGGATTGATTGTTTGGTTCCTTGTTAGGAGCTTGAAAACCATGGCACCTTTAAAATCCTACCACACTGAGAGCATAACCTTCCTCTGATGACCATCTGCTTTTGATGTCATTTGAGGCAAACCATCACATCAGGACCAAGACTGTTTACACACCACATTATTGTAAATAATTCACTTCTCATCACCTGGAATCAGTTGCTTCAAAAAAGATCATTTTCCTCACGTTTAATAAGCGTATCGCAGATGTTTATATGCCCCATCAAGTGAACTTCTTTGAATTCATGAGGAACCCAAATATAGAGCTTGCTTTACATACCCCAGCTGTTTTAGGTGACTGTGAGTGCTTCAGTGATGGACGGTCAGTGTTTCTGCAATCGCTTGTGTCGTGTAACATGGGCTTGACTCAGTCAGTGCCTTTATGTTGTTATTAGCCTCAGTGGGCCTCCCTGACTGAAGAGCATCTTTGAGATCAAATCACCAGCAAGGGGTTTTTGTGAACCATCATTGGCCCTGACGTACATGCAGAGAGCATTGTGACCATAAACTTTATGCAACTTTTCACAAGCTTGACACGCGTTCTTCCCTTTGCGAAAGTAAACCGTAAAATACAGCAGAAATGGCAGAGTTTTGTCTTCTTTCCTCTTCAAACTTGTAAAATCTCAAATTCAACCAAATCGTTCAATTTTTTTTGTTAGAATGAAGCTAGAACTGTCAACTGGCTAGCAATAACATAGATGTGAGTGATTCCAGTACTTCCAAAAGTGAACTAGTGCCATCTGCTGCAAAAATGCACCATGACTTTTCTGTCAGCCCAACAGATGGAAGCTGCCAAGTCTTGCCTTTTTCAAAAGCCCTTTCCCAGATCTCACACTGCTGAGGCAGAGGCGGCCCCAGTCCGCAGGCCTCAGCTCTGCCTGGTTTTTTGTTTTGCATTTTTGGTAACTCCAGTGTTTCTGGAGTGAGGTAAGCCCTATTTTGAGGTTTTTCTCCTTACAGGTCTTATACATTGAAGGGAGACGACCTCCTTCACCCAGGCTCACGGTGTCCGCCATCACACTGCAGACACACACTGTACGGTGCTGCGGCCTGGTCGCTACTAACTATTGTCTCTCCCTCTAGTACGCCTTGCATGTATACAATGAGGTGATGAGTGTCGGGCAGAAATACGGAATCCGGAATGCTGGGTACTACGCACTTCGTAGCCTCCGAATTGAGAAATTCTTTGCCTTTTGGGGTCAGGATCTCAACACCCTCACCACGCCGCTGGAATGTGGACGAGAGTCGCGGGTGAAGTTAGAGAAGGTAGTGCATCCGCATGCTCAGCTTCCCAGACGGTGAACCTGCATACAAAAAGAAACGAGCTAAGACGGGAGGGAAAAGTGTGACACTACTAGCCCATGATAGCATCGGGCAAATGAGTAGGGTGCCCTTAGGATGACACATGTCTCTGGGGGGGTAAGATCTGAACATGGAAATGTGAACGGACAACACTAGTCTTGAGCGCTTTGCTCTCTTAGACGGAGTGCTTTCTGGGAAGGTTTTCTGAGCTGACTATTGTGATTCATTAACATGCCACAAATATTTGTACAAACCACTCATCTGTTCCTTCGGCTGCCTAAATTTTTTGTCTGAAGTAAAGTTTCTCTCCTATTTGAACCCCCAACTTCTGCCAGCTTTGCCAGAAGCAGCCATTTGTCTCATGTTAGAGCCTCAGTGTGGCACCAGCATGGGAAGTAACTCCCCTCCCTCCTTTTTAGACCAGACAGTTGGGGCGCCTCTGCCCTGCCTCACGCTGTGGGCTCTGTGGCTCAGTAGATCATACAGTATTCTTCATGAGCTGCTGTTTTTATGTATTCAGAGACCATTTATTCTACTCTGCTTTTCGTACATTTATAATTTTTTCCTAAATACTTCTTGTCCTTTCTGGCCTTGGAATTGAAAATATTTTTGGAAAGAAGAAAAATGTGTAGTCACAAAACTGCCTTGAGTGTGTCTTATGTTGCAAACATGGGTTTTCTCAAGGTGAAAGCACTGTCCCCAGAGCTGGCGTGGCACGGGGAAGCGCTGCCCCCCACTGCAGTGGCTGGTGCTTTGGGCCCACAGTGATCTACCTTTCTCTCCTAGGGTATGGACTTCATGGGCCGAGAGGCCCTGTTACAGCAGAAGCAGAACGGGGTGTACAAGCGCTTGACGATGTTCATCCTGGACGACCACGACACAGACCTGGACCTCTGGCCCTGGTGGGGGGAGCCCATTTACCGCAATGGGAGGTACGTGGGCAAGACCACCAGCAGCGCCTATGGCTACACGCTCGAGCGTCATGTCTGCCTGGGCTTTGTGCACAACTTTTCTGAGGACACTGGGGAAGAGCAGGTGGTGACAGCAGATTTCATCAACCGTGGAGAGTACGAGATTGACATCGCTGGACACCGGTTCCAAGCCAAGGCAAAGCTCTACCCTGTCCCCTCTCTGTTCGCCTATAAGCGCCGAAAGGATGATGTGGAGCTAAGTGACTTGCATGGGAAGTGACGTGGGCGGCCTCGCTTTCCCCATCTCCTCATGGTCTTAGTTTCCTTTTTCTCAAGGACCTTTTCTTCGTTTGACTTTTGCCTCTTTTTTTCTTGGATATAATTTTGAACTTCGCCTACTTTTAAACTTTGCTTTGCAATTCGTCTTTCTATCTCTCCTTCCCTCTTGCAGTTCCCCCGCTCCTCATCCAGCCTCTGGGCTGTTCTTCTTGTGCCGCCCGGCTCCTGCCTTCCGTAGTACTGGGCGGCAGGACAGGCACAGGTTGCGCCTGTGGACGTGGGCGCTGGGGGAGGCTGGTGGTGAGTGGACCTTGGGGTGAGAGTCATCTCTGCAGGGCTAAATGTTCTTGGGGTGAACTGTTCATTTTGGACAGTCACGCTGTGGCGTGAGCTGCTGTGGGTGAGCCTGTGCCTGCCAGCCAGCTCTGTTGTCCTGTTCCGCTGCGCTGTGGGCTGGCGCCTTGTGCCTCGAGGCTGGAGGACGACCATCTACCTCACTGCGGGGCGTGTCATGCTGACTTGCGTCTGGTCTGCAGCAGAGACGGTCCGCCCGGCACCCCCCCTGCCGACCTGCTGTCCGTGCTGGGCCAGGGCCACTGCCTGTGATTTTTTTCATCTCTTGCTAATCTTAGATAAGGGGTTTTATTTAGCTGAGTACAGAAACCACAGCGTTTAAAGGGGGAAGCCGTGCTACCTTCTGTTCTGCACTCAGCTGCAGTCTCACTTGAGAAAGTTCAGCACCAGCGATTTTGAGTGTCCTGTTAATTCAGTGCTGCTTCTCTTTGTCTTCATTACTTTAGCCTCCCCAGCCCCTTCCACACCAGGCCTGTGAGCTTAGCATCTGTCTCTCTTCTGTCCTGGCCAAGGCGCTAACCTCGCTGGCGGGGCTGGCGCTGGAGTCCCAGCTCTGCTCCCTCCAGCACAGAAGGTCCGCCCGCTCCAAGTTCTGGGCATGGTCTGCGTCCCAGCTTCTCTTTCCAACATTCTCCATGTCTTTACAATAGAAAATGACTTGGGGTATCCCAAGGGCCCTGCACACTTTTGTCTCTGCTTTCTGTGATTGAGACACTATACTTTCCACCCCAGCATTTAATTTCCTTGTTCTAACCTGATGATGGCACACTGCCACTAGATTATCATTGAAGCATTAGTTCTGACAGAGTCTTTCATTTTACTAGAGCAGCTTAAAATTCCCAGGTATCTACCTGCTCTGGCAGTGGAGCTTGTTCTCCGTCTTGTCACACTGGCTCCTCCTAGCGTCTTGCTCTTACCCCAGCCAAACTGCTCCGCGTCATTGCTCACCTTAGTGTTGTCCCTTTTAAGGTCAGGGGAGGCCCCTCTTCTGGAGCAGATGTGTATTTACCTGGCTGAGCCAGGCTGCTTCTGGCGAGAAACAGCAGTGAGGGTCTTGGGAGAGCAGGAAGCCAAGTAGGGGCCAGCGGGAGGGCGCGGCTGACCTGCGACCACAGACGGACGACGTGGTCAGGGGGCCGAGTCTGCAGCACTCGCCAGTCGTCTCTGTAAATGAGAAACCGAAAGAAGTTCTTGGTCTAGACATACATTATCTTCTTTCCATAGTAAACGGGTCACACGCTAAGACGGGCACGATGTTTATCCGCTGGGACATCACTTGCTGAGACGTGTATCTTGGCACTTTAAAGTCCGTCTTCCTGCAGGCATTGTGGACCTGGTGTTTTTCCATATTTGGTCCTAAAATGTAGTTTCTATATTTAGACCAAGTGACAAGACTTCTCCACTTGTCAGTTCCATACCCAGGGTGTGAGCCCCCGGTGTTTGCTCTGACAGCTGTCCCGGGGCGGCGGCCTGTCATCTAGAGCTGAGGCCTCTGAACTCTTGTGATGCGGCTGGGACTGCTCTCTGAAATGATCCATCATCATGTCTTGTGCTCAGAGACCTCTAATCGCACACCACTGTTTGCTGCTCATCAGGGAGCCAGGCCAGGGGCCCAGAGACCGTTCTGTCCCATTCTGGACCCCAGTGTCATGTTGTCCCAGGCCCCATTCTGCAGAGAGGGAGCCTGGTCATTCCCCCATCTGATCGCATTTTCTTGCACTGACCAAGAATTTTCTGCGCTCTCCTTTCCTGGGCTGTTTCCAGGAAAGTAAACTCTGAAAAAGCACTGCAGCCTTCTCTGCGATCCTGCCTTTACCTGCACTTGAATGCCAGCCCTTTCCCACCACCGCCACGTAAGCACAGGGATGATAGCAGCCTTCGAGAAGGGTTTGTTCACGGGAGACAGCCGTGGACACCGCTGCACCTGGCCAGCGTCACCGAGGCAGGGGCGGCGTCAGCTCACCCTGCTGCCAGGACCTGAACCCACAGGCGGTGTCCGGGGTGCTGCACTGCGGCTTTCAGGAGTCAGTGGCCAGACTCACATCTAAACCTCTGCGCTGCTTGGCCTGTGCAGCCTGCAAGGACCCCCCCTTGCTGTTTTAGATGATCTGTCAGCAATACTTCATCTTCCTGCACAGGAAGAAGGATGCTTCTTTTCTAAGCCTCTTCCACAGCTCTTACAAACTCTGATATAAGCAGCATTTTCTCAACCTGAGATGGGAGAATTTTCTCATGAGTGAGACACACCTCACCCGGAGCAGACTGCTGGGGAAGAGGCAGGAGCGGAGTGTACCGCAGCTGCAGTAAGTGAGCAAGCCAGGGTCAGCTGGGCTCCCCCCACCCCCATTTACGGTGCTGAGTTATCAGGCTCCTCCAGTGTCAGTCAGGGGGTTCACACCTGCAAGCCCTCGTCACTACAAAGCACTATTTTTCAAGAGCAGTGAGTATTTTTATATGGCCATCACTCTGCCCATTAAACACTAAGGTGATTCCTTGTATGTGATTCTTCACTTCTCAGCATAGTGTCCCTTAAGAACTAACACCTGTTGTGCACCATTTTTCTCATGATCTTTATTAGACGCACCTGTTTATATCCTTTGCAAACCTCCTGCCTCCTCGTTCTGTCTCCCAAGGACAGAAATGACACGAGGTGGGGGGATATTTTTAGCATCTGTTCCGAAAGCTCAGTGCCAGGATTTCCTTTGCACACCAAGAACTGGAGCTGGGAGCGCCTTGCTCCAAGCCGGGTTCTAGTGCCTTACACTCCAGAATGCCAGTGGGTGGAGAGGAGGGCAAAACAGAGAGGAGCTTCATTTCACCCTGGGGTCCCCTCGCTGCTCCCACAGCGCTCCTGCCCGGAGGGGTGGTGTGCGGGAGACAGCCCAGCAGGCCGTCCCTGAGGGGTTTCCTGGCCGCACACAGACACCTTCCTCTCTGGCCAGCTCCAGGGCGTGTGTGACGCCTGTCGAGGGCCACAGCTCATGCTGGCGTTGACAGTGCACGCTCTGCTCGCCCTTTGCCCTTTGCTGTGGAGAGTGAGCACCTGGTCCTGAGGACGCGGGCGGCCTTGGGTCCAAGGAACCTTCTCTCCAGAGCCCCGGAGCCTCTAACCCCCGGGAACGGGTCTAACGCTGTGCCCCGCCCCCCCTTCCCGCCACATGCGCTCTCCACGTTGCTCGTTTGTAAGTGAATAAACACTTGACCTGCGCCTGTCGTGTCCCTGTGTGACCGTCCGCACGTGCGGTAACCTGGTGTGTGTTTGCCTTCAGGAAGCGCCGGCTTTGCACAGAAAACCCTTAGTACTGTTACGCCAAAGTGTAAAGAATTTGGAGACAGAGGGAAAGAAGACACGGCCCTGTGACCCTCTGAGCCTGTGGC
>JAGFMF010011405.1:0-24799 GCA_019455555.1 Galemys pyrenaicus
TTTTCCTCCTTGTCTCTCTCTCCTCCCCACACTCCCCCAGCCCCTTTTACTTCCCCCTCCACTCCTTATCAACGTGTTTGGTTCTTCATGTTTCCACTCATTTCTCTAGTACCCTCATAAGTAAAACTTCTCAGACATCCAACTACACTTGGTATTTCCTCCTTTTGTGTCCTACACCAAATAGGCTTTCATCTCATCCCTCCTCTGAAACTGTCAAAAACTACTTTTACTTCATCTTGCCAATTTTCCTGTCTTCATTTTACTCCCTGCTACATTTGACATCATTTGAAACATTTACTTAATTTCCACTTTGACCCCTATTTTTCATCTTATTTCACTAGCTACTTCTCAGTCTTCCTTGTTGACTTTCTGTTCTCCTAAGATGGTGCTTAATATTTCTTGGATGCTCAAATACTTGTCCATATTCCACCATAGGATGTATGTAAACATAGCTTGCACTGCTATAACCATAAGTTCCTCCACCACCCAGGAATAGATGAGGTAGAAATCCAATGTTTGTGGAAACACTGGGGATCCAAAACATACCAGGCAGGATTTCTTTTTGTACTGAGTCATCTAAAAGTTTGAACCCAATCTTGAATTTAGAGATCAAATCCACAAAGATCTGAAAAGAATCAGTTTTCTTCTCTGCGTTAAGACAGGACATCATTTTGTCATCCCTTTTCTTTAAAAGGAAAGATGGAGGAGGGAGGGTGATGATTTAAGAAAAAGCAAACAGGGAATGAAGACAGTTCTGAAATATAGGGCATTTTTAACAACTCTAAATGATCTTTCAGAGCTCAAATAAAA
Source organism: Galemys pyrenaicus (assembly GCA_019455555.1). Taxonomy (NCBI): domain Eukaryota; kingdom Metazoa; phylum Chordata; class Mammalia; order Eulipotyphla; family Talpidae; genus Galemys; species Galemys pyrenaicus. The sequence continues at coordinate 811 of JAGFMF010011405.1, forward strand.
AGTGTATGTTGATAGTTTGAATTGCTACTCTTTGAGAGCTTTCAAAGCCTGACATCATGGAAAGAGATCCAGGCTTTGGAATCAGACCTGAGTTCACATCCGATTCTGCCACTTTAGCCGTGTGCTTTTGGGCAGTTTCTCTAAATCTCACTCACATTTGCCATGCGTCAGTATTGAGGCTATAACAAGTATCTCATAGAGCTGTGGTGAGGATTCAGTGGGCAGTGTGTGCCAGGGGCCTTGGCACGGTGCCATTTCCCTGTACTCTCAGCTGCTTTGCTTCTCCTAGTGAAAGCCTTAAATACCTTCGTATGGTTTGATCAGGTTAATTTATGAGCAGCCACCCCCACAGCAGTGGCTCAATGTGTGTGTGTTTCAATAGTGTAATCACAGTGACTTTAATAGAGAACAGTACAGGATTAGAAGCAATGTAGGAAACATGGCAAATTCTTCAATAATCCCCTGATAATTCTTTTTCCAATTTTTTTTTTGAGCAGCCCATTCCTGAATGTTTTAACAAATAAAACTTCTATTTAAGAAGAAAAAAAACCCTGTGTGGTAGTTTGTGCCACTTTTGTTACAAAAAAGGAAGGGAGGAGGGAGGTGTTTTGCTGTGGGTCTGACAAAAGCCATGTTGGCGTTCTTGAGTTTCCTCTCTTACATTGCCCTTGTCTATCAATTGCACTAATTAAAGACAAATGAGACCCAGTAAAAACCAAGTGTGATTCATGCATCAAGTGGGATAGGCTTATGAGGGGCATACATTAAAAATCTTTTTTCTTTTATCATCACTGGCAGATGTAAGGCAAATCTAAGCAGCTTCTTTACTCCAAAGAGGGGAAGTCAATGTGTTTAAAATTTAAGATTGAATCATTCCTTTGTTCTTGCCTTCATCTTTCAACGGTCTGCCCCCACATTGCCAGCAGTGATCTAGTTCAATAAAATACATTGCACACGTCCCCCAAACTTCATAGTAACTTCTGTTGCCATGGAGATGAGTTCCATGCTGTGTGCCGGACCCTACTCACCACTCCAGGCCTGTTCCCAACTTCCTGCCTCACACTTTGTGCATTGACAGCACCTTGCTCGGCACATTGCCTTATGCCTTCATGGGCTTATGAAAGCTCATCTCCCTTTAGAACTTCTACCTCACCAGACTGCAGAACCCCTCCAAGTTCAGCTCTGGTTGACCTCCTTCAGAAAGCGTTCCTTGTCACCTCTTTACCCCTAGGCTAGGGTGGGTATCCTCCCTGTGCTGTACCCCAAGAACACACCCCCATTACACTTATGCCCTGTTAATATCTGTTTACATAGCTGCCGGCCTGCCTGCCTGCTTGATGGTAACGGCCTTGGTCAGGGGCCAGGTCTTACTCATCTCTGCCCCTCCAGCACCCAGCACAGGGCCCAACACAGAACAGCCGCCAAGTAAATGTTTATGTAGTTGAATCATATTGATCATACCAACAAAGCCCCATGGGAGAACATCTGCCCTACCTTGTAGATCTGAGAGGAAACCTTGTTTATCACACTCCGCTAATTGAGAGCTGCTGCACTACATATTAAATTGGGTATTTTAAGTCCCTACTTTAAAATAAAGGCTAAACTGAGCATATTCATAGTTCTGTCAGGATTACCTAATGCAGAACTGTACGCGGTGACTTGTATTCGTGGTGCCCAGGGACGCAGGCCCACTTTCCATGTTGGGTGCTGTTTCGACTGGATGAGCTAATAGGGTAAAAGTAACAAGTCACTTTGGTTTGTGGAAAAGGTTGGATAGCAGGCCTCCACAGCTTTAAACTTTGCTTTTTAAGAAAAGTCTAAGAAAGGTAGGTTCTTTATGGTTTGCATTTCCTTAGTTACAAACCGACCAATCCAGTATTTAGCCTTCAGCCTGGCTTGCAGAGAGATTAACGGTAGCCTGTGCAAACGCTGGGGTCCGGTTGTTTACCCCGAGATTTTGACAGATGCTCAGAAAGAGGCGATGTCAGGTATTCTGGTGGAAACTACAACGTTTACAAAAAGTCAATTGGATGACCTATCCTAAAAATGGAAGAGATAGGAAACTTGCCAGATTTTTAATGCTTTTTTTTTAGGACTAAAAAAACATCCCAAAAAGTTTCAATGCTTCCCAAATTTTCCTGTTTGGAACCATTTCCACTATCTGATAGCTTCCTGCTGCTACAAACCTGCCTTATTTGTCTCTCTTGACCCCCCACCCCCCATATACTAAGTTATATAGCTCAAAGACTCTGGCTAATGTTTTCAAGACAAGTAGAGCAATCCCACATTGTTTCCAATGCAGTGACTTCCTCTGGGTTCTTTCACCGTCTCCTTAATGTAAGTTTTAGTAGCACTTGTATTAACAGCAGAAATAGCACAGTATCTTTTTTCCTACACTGATGTTACAAGCTGAACACCTTAACCCTCTCATCACCAGGGAGCTGGCATTCCTGGTACCCTTCCCAGTGGAGAGACAGAATGTATAAACAATGGAGAATGCAACTAATTTCCTCTGAAAAGTCCGTAAGGCAGGGTGAGATGCCAGGACCCCTGAAGCCTAGGTTCTTCCCGTGCCCTGAGGCCTTTGGTTTCTGCTCCATTGAGAGGCAGAGGGCACACACCTGTTCCATCCCTGCTATAATGTCTGACGCTCCTCACCATCCTGCTTGTTAGATAAAACCTCTGCTGCAGATGAAGTTACAAAACTTTGCTTGCTATTACTCAGAAAAGCTGGTCTTCAGAGCCACGCCTGTGCTTCCAAGGCCTGACATCTGTCCACTGTGCCACATGACTCCACACAATGAACAGTAGTCATGTTTTATGTCATCTTATAGCCCAGAAGTCATCCACACACATCATCACACTCAATCCTTAAGGACCTTGGTAATATGAATTATTATCACAGACTTTGCAATAAATAAATAGATACTAATCCAAATGGTCTTATTGAAACATCAGTTCATGACACTGCTGCGCAAACCCTCCAGCTGTAGCCCTTCCAACTAGAATGAAGGCCCAGTTCTGTGACCTGTGAAGAGTCTCGTGCCCCGGCCTCCCTGCTACTCCTCAGACTCTCAGACCTCATCCTGAATATTCCCCTTTCCCCAGATACCCTCAGGACTGGCTTCCTCAGCCCCAGCAGCTATTGACAAGCAAGTAATCTTTACACCAAAATTCAGGCCTTCCCGGGCCAGTTTCTCAAAAAATTCCAGGCACATGTGCCCCTTACTTGCTTCAGGGTTTTTGAATAACAGGAAGGGTGGATTTATTGAAATATGCTGCTAAGAAAAGCAGGAGAAGGTCCCAAGGTTGGGGTATCTGGACTTGGTGCGTTCAGACTCATGGTCCATAGCTTAATGACCCAGTTCCCATGGCAGTCCCATCCATTCCCTTTATCCATTCAAGCCTCCCAAACTTGGCCTTTGGACAAGGAGTGGGGGCTTGGTCTTTAACTTCAATAATGATACCACACTTTCCCCCTCTCCTAAGAGGACAATGACGAACCTTGGGAAATGGGGCGAAGGTCTAGCTTCTGTAACTGCTTCAAGCTGAGTTTGGGGCGTAGCGCTGGCCCTACCTAACTTATTGTCGTCTCAGGACAGTGGGGGGTGGGTGCAAAAGGGAATGAGATGATTGCACCTGGGCATTTAGGCCAGAGTTAATTTCACGTATTAGATGTTGTTCTCAGAGACTATGGGCGGTGCCAGTTGTCCAGAATGGGTCGCCCAAGACACCGGGTCCATGCGTTTATAACCCTTTGTGCCTCGAGGCCTTGCACCCCCTGTGGCTGGAGCTGTAGGCTGATAGCCTAAAAGCGAGAAGAAACTAAATAAAAGGTTAAGAATGCAAAGTCCAAGTATCAGAAAAGGAGAGTAAGCCAACATGGAATTGTTAGGTAGATTTACCAGGGCAGAAGTTTGGCTGGCATGGTAAGGGGAGCAGGGGAAACTGCTTGATAACTGTGAGGAAGCATCTTTTGTAGATGTAGGGGTTGGATTCATGAGGTAACAAGCTCATTGAGCATGTTGAAGAGGGGAGGGCCTGCTATAAAGAGTAGAGAATGGACATTAGGGGCATAGGACAGGAAGTAACCAGGATAGCCAAGACCAAGCATCCTTCCAGGAGTGCCAGCTGCTCCTGGCCTGATCATATAATTGGCAGGCTTGGTCCAGAATTTCTGAATGTGTTGTTGGACCTGCCCAGACTCAGATACTAGAGGATCTGGATTCCCAAAGCCAGTGCTTTGGTCTTGTTCAATAAAGAATTTTCCTTGAGTGGTATTGGATATTAAAAAGCAGCTTGTAGGAAACCCTGTTCATGTCAGCTTGAATCGAAAACTGGTTCCAGGATAGGAGAGGATGGCTGGAGCAGATTTTCCATAAGTATGGGAGTGAGGTTCCCTTAAAATGGGGAGGTATACTGAGGTGCTAGATGCCTTCCAGGGAGTGTCCTATGGTGAGGGTTAGGATTGAGTAGTTAAGGTGTAGGTGTAGGGGTAAGGTGATAGTGTAATTGTTGGGGCTCATTTAACCCACACAGTGGCATCTTGGGAGATTAGGGTTAGATACAAAGTGGAGGGGTAGCTTGTGATGCCTAAGTTGAATTTCGATGTGAGTATATTTTACTTATCTGGTTTGCAACGGAAAGATAGTGATGGATTTACAGATGTATGCTGGAGATGGTCGGGCATCTTTTCAGCAGGAGCTTGACTCGGGAGGGATGTACACGTGGCCTGTGCCCCGAAGCTTGACAGTGATGGGTGTTATCAGGAGAACTTGAGAACTAGTCCAGACAGGTTGGTGGGGCTTCTTGCCCTGAAGAAAGACTTTAAGCAGGACCCAGTCTCCTGGAGAAATCTTAGGATGGCAGTTGTTGAGCAAAGGATCAAGAACTGGAGATTCTCATGCAGAGGTTGAGGAACTGGGGGTTGCTGTAAGGAAAAACAAAGAGAAGGCAAGTGAGATCACCCACCATCCCGGCTATGACAGATTGCCCAGCTCGCAGGGACTTAAAGGGACTCTTGGGTAGTTACAAACCAAACAGTGTATGAGTCGGGGGTGGGGTGGTGGTTTCAAAGGAAAAAAAGGCTGTTCTCTACCTGATTGGGTCACAGTGGTCTGAGGGCAATTGGAACCTTTCAATAACATTGGGGTGCACCCCAACCATATACCTTCACTTGTTCCAAGGTTTCCTTGCAGTCCATTGGAGAGTGAAAAAAGAGAGAAGGGGTAAGGGGTTCTTGTACCCTAGTCCCATTTGCTATCCCTATTTGGGCCACCAAATGTTGTGGGTAAGAATCAGAGTGTAGACCAGAGGTGAAGGGATGATTTCACTAGAGACAGAGTAGAAAGCAGAAAAGGCAGATTTATTGAAATACACTGCAGGAGAAGCAGCAGGTGACACAGATGAGGTCTGCTTCGTGCTTTAGTTTTGTTCTTGGTCTTCATTTACAACCATATATTAACTTCTGTCTTTTTTATCTGCCTCCTCCTGCCCACAGAACAGAAGTGCTTTGTTCTGTCTTGTTTATGTCTCAACTCCATCACTGGAGCAGGCTTGCCACATAGGAGGCACAGTGAATGTTTGATGTATGAAAATAAATTAGAATATGGGACATCCAAAAGGTAAAGTGATTTTTCCCCAGCAAATGATGTGGCACAAAAGTATGAGCATTTAAACAGACATCGCTGTCTTTTGATCCACATTCCATGCTTTTTCAGTTTGGAACCTAGCTAGTCTCAAAACCAGAAAACCTTATAATGTTAAAGGCAAAACCCCATTAATTGTGAATGCTTTTTATGTTACGTAGACTTTTAAAACAATCGTTTTATCAATTACTACTTCATAGGGGTAGCTCCCGGCTTTCCTGGCCAACCTCTGGAGCAGGAACAATGAGAATAGGTCACAGAACCTCACATCCAACTCGGTGTGTCTGGGCTTTGATTCCTAACCTCTGAAATGGGGGCCGTATCATTTCAAAACCCCACCGAGTTCTGACATAACAGGAATCCATCACAAAAATGGATGGAATGCCCAGTTTCTTTTTTTTTTTTTTTTTTTGCCCAGTTTCTTTTTAATCTGCTCAATTAAGTATGCAGATAGAGTTTATTCTAGAGTGAACTAAGTGTGGATATTCCTGCAACTCCTCTATCTGTATCCTTTACTCCATCACAGATTATCAAACACCTGTGTCTGTGTTTGGTTCCTTTTCCCCAAGTTTGTACAAACTATAGGTTTCTTGCCTATGTTAGATGACAGGACCAGCATGTCAATCAGCTTGAACATCTCGTGCAGCTTCTGCTACAAGGAGACTAACCCCTGCTTCCTTGGAGTTCTCTATGGAACAAACCAGAAGCAAGGCCAGGGAGCTAAATCAGGAATGTGGCTACACGGGGCACATTCTGAAGTAAGGACATGCACACTGACTGTCAGGCCTAAAAGATGCACCAGTAAGTCAGGTCGGTAGTTGTCCAGCTCTGCGAGAGTCTTGGCAGAGAAGGTTAAGTGCAGTGTTCTGCAGTATATCTTGGTTCCTTGCATTTCTTTGGTAAACTTCCCTCTATCAAGATAGAGTCAAATACAGTTGTTTGGAGTGTACTACACTATCCTTCTGAGCATGCAGCAGCTTTCCAATCCCCTTTACAAGCATCACTTATTTTATAATTATACAACACAATAAGGGCTGTGATTTAAATCCATTACTGCTGAACAGTGGTGTGGACAAAGTGAACTTTAAAACCATGGCAAGGGGCCTCCCTCATGGTGCAAGGGGTTAAGGACTGCACTATGAAGCTATCCACGGCCACTGCATCATGAGTTCCATCTCTGGCCAGGGAGGTGACCCACATGACACAGCAGACCTCTCCTGTCTTTCCCGCTGCTCCCCTTAGCAGTGTATTTCAGTCCATCTGTCTGTTCTGCTCCCTACTCTGTCTCTGGTGAATCCTCTCATCCCCAAACCTCTGACCTACACCCCAGCTCTTATATGCAAAAAATAAATGGCAAGACAGAACACATCTGAGAAATAATGCAAGTTAATTACTGAACTTGGACTTGACCAGTAATTGAACCAAAACCTTTGTTTGAAAGCAAAATAGAACACCAGCAACATCAGCCACCTTTCTCTTACTTCATTTCCATTTGTTCCAGAAAGAATTAGTCTCCTTATCCACAAACACTTTTCAGGCAGTTGGTTAAAGGCACCTCTATTAATTTCTTTGCTTGAACTGTTAATTCAGTTTCCTTAAATTATTATAACTATCAATCCAGCCGATGTGTTTGGATTTCACAAATAAGTTTTTGCAGTTTCCAAAACAACATTCCACCCTTACTGTATTTATTCTTGAATAACTTTTTCCCTGGGAGAAATAATTATTTTTCAGAAACAAACTATAAATAGTGAGTTTACTGTTTGTTCATTTCTGTTACCTGCAGGCAGATCGTTAAATTTTCTCATAGTTTTTCATATCCCACCTTCTGAACTGTTAGTGTTTTTCTTCCCTATGCATTTTCCTACAATTGACTGTAAACAATCTAGAGACAGACACTGTTGGGTAACCATCTGGAGCAGAGAATGTGCTGTGGGAGTGAATACTCACAGCTCCTGGGGAGTCTACACAGACATCTCAGCCGAAAGCACTTCCAGCCCTGACACTACCCTAGAGCCAGCGAGTGCAGCCCCTGCTTTTATGGACACACTGCCTGGGTCTCCCACCCAACTGTCTTTGATGATACGGGGTGCCCACCTTCACCCATGCAGAGGCTTTTACAAACGAGGTGAACATTAGGGAAGCACCTTATTCACCTTTTCGTTGATGTTAACACTCCAAAGAAACAATTATGAATCCTCTACAGTTTGTTTTTTGCTGTCTCGATAACACCTGTTAGGAATTGCTCCATGAGAGAGCATGAGAAATTCTCTGGAGTCCAACATCAAAGTGACATTCTTGATAAAAAAATCTCTTTGTGGTTGAGTATCATAGTTAAAACCAGGAATCTCTGGGAATTGGGTCTCACAGCTATTCTCAGGGCATATGTTACGAACATTCCACAGGGCCCTTGGGGAGCAGACTTACTTTTTGGTTTCCAGCAGTGTTTGTCATCTTTACAGCTGAGTGGAACACTGGGATGTGACATTTACCTTACGTAATTATGCCCATTTCACTCAGTGCTTATCATTTTAAATGTGGCAGGTGTTGTCTTAAAAATCAACTTCTTTGCTCTTGTGAGTGAAGTTGTAAAACAAGTAAGAGCAAGAGATGACTCTTCCCCTGGACTTCATCCAGGAGCCCTATCGTTCACTTTTTTTTTTTTTTTCTTTCCTTGGCAAGTAAGAAATGACATTTACTGGGTCTCCCTGGTGGCTTATTGGTTAATTCTCAGTGTTCTCACCGCACTGGCCTGAGATTGCTCCCCAGCCAGGGAGCTAGTCCATATATGGTGCAGCAGACCTCTCCTGTCTTGCCCACTGCTCTCCTTGGTGGTGTATTTCAGTAGATCCACCTGTTCTACTCCCCGCTCTGTCTCTGGTGAATTCCCCCCACTCCAACGTGCGCGCGCGCATGCACACGCACACACACACACACACACACACACACACACTTCACCTCTGGCCTACACACACAAAGAAATTACATTTACTAACCAGAACATAAATAATTCACTTTAAAACTTTCCAAACTCTCATTTGGCTTCTTTCCTATAGAGCTATAGTACCAGGATTTACTCGGTAGCTTTGTGAACATGGCTGCTTCCATTATCTGAAAGACTTATGAGAGAAAATGGTTTCTCTGTAGAGAAATTACTTTTTATTGCTCAGAGGATTAATGTAATTATAGCAAGAAATGGCTTATATCTACTTTGTAATCGTTCAAAAATCATGACAAACTCTTGGGAAAGTATTTGTTGTAAAGTTTGTAAGTGGAGCTATTTGTAGACTTATACAGCAGTTTGTCAGAAATCAGTGGGAAAATTACTCAATGTGTAAAATAATATAGTTCAGATTATTTTTTTGTCATGGGAATCAAATACATTCCACAATGCTTAAGCCATTTCTTTTGAGAGTCTGAGGAGAGAGAGACAGCCAAATATGTTCCTTCATTTGGGGGGGGGGGGGTAAGGGTGTCCTTGTGTCATTTCACGGCAGAGCAGTCCTGGCTGTATTTGCAGTGACCTTTGCTAAGGCTTCCATCAAGCATCCTCTTGTCCTTGTCTAAGTAACAGGTATGTCCTCAGTTCTTTGCTACACAGTTCTCTAGAATGACTGCCAGTAGCAGCTAAAGAAAAATCCTACCTGCCATCTTTTCCACAGTACAAACTTTCTGATCATTCATCTTCAAGAATAAAGTGAGCACTGAAAACCCCCACATACACTTCAGTCATTTATAGGAATCATCAGATATCTTTTCCATAATTGTGTTTCCTTTGAGTGGTTATCTGCATTAGTCTCTTACCTAATTTTTTAATTGCACTTATCAAAGACTTCTATGTCTAAATTATATTTTAGTTCTTGAAGAAGTAAAAAAAATCTTAAATGGTTCAAGACACTTGCTTAGATTTCAGTTAAGGAGGTAGAATCGGCAAGCTCAGAGCCTCAGCATCGCTCTGCTGACCTGTTGACAGTGAAACTTGCAGTCAGCAGAGCTGCGTATTTAAAAGCTTAAACAGAGCAGAACTCTTGAGAAACCCAGACACTTATATGAAGACCTGCCTGCCTCCCTGGTTTCACTTATGTAAGCCTGCAAAACTATCAGATGGAAGGTACCGAGGGAAGTAAACTCATACATGTTCTTGAATGTCGAGATTTTTCTGAAGATGCCGTGATTGAAAAGCAGCCACCTTTAATGCAGCCTGGAAACTGCTGACATTTCCGTGGTGAGAGACCCAGAATGGCAGACAGTGTTCTGGATGTTGATGTGGGAGCCTGATCTCCCCCCGTCCTACCTTGTTTTTGAACGCAGAGGGATGAATTCTGTAATTGAAACTGACTCTAGGACAACCTGTTTCTAGCAGCCTTCCTGCCGTTTTTGCTCTGTCCAGCTCCCGGAGTGTGGCAGAGAACTGTTGTTCACCCTCTGTAAGCCAGCAGCCTGTGTGGCCATTTCCACCCAACCAAGGCCTCATGCATCCACTTAGCAGCAAAATGCTCATGGGGTGCCTTCCTCATGCCCAGACTGGGGATACAGCAGTGACCGGATAAAGATGCCTGGCCCTGTGAGGCTGCTGTTCTGGTGTGCCTCTCCCTGGTAGTGTGTCTGAATAAACTGAACTTTGGGGTGTATGTGGCCGGGAGGGCTCAGAAATTTATAAGCCCTAACTCGTTTCTGCGACCTCCAGCAGGCTTTGCACCTAAGACACAGAATCGTCTGATTTAAACTACACAGAATAGATGCCTTCTGTGTTATACAAGCTGCCTTCTGAAAACATAAAGTTCAGTTTATTGCTCTTTAGCCTAAAATTGTATGTTGCTAGCATTTGAGTTTCATCAAGTAAATTTGGCATTGTGTGACCGCCATCCCTAAAATATCTGAAGATTTCATTTTGTTAATAGAAAGTAAAATGAAAAGATTTCATTTTATTAATAGAAAGAATGCTGGAGTTTTTAATAGATTGAGAGTAGTTTGGTAACATCAGGCCTCATCCTTTTAAGGTGCCCTCATATTCTCAAATTTTGTTTCAGTGATTCCTTCTAGAACCTGAGCCTGCCGAACATCACAGGCAGGTGTATTGCAGAGAAAGCTATTTCGATGCTCTGAGAAGACTATGTTGGTCCCATCCACTGATTTTAAATGCAGTTAAGGAGTCACTGTTTTTTTAGGATAAAGACTCTTCTTTGACCCAACAGTAGTAATTGCAGAGATTTGGTCCTTAATCTGCCTGCAGGGTAGTTATTTCCTGGGTTCTAGATTTCATAGGTAAATATGCTTGAATTTTGTTTCCATTTTCATGGATCTCAAATTTTTGTTGTGACACCATGAAACAGTTTACTCATGCCAGTGATTTAATTTTTAAAACTAAAAAAGCTCTTGGCGATCCCTAGAGTTAGGCCCCAGGCCTCAGGCTAAAACTCCAAAGCTGTGTCTTAGGGCAGCAAGTCAGGTTCTAGGTCTAGTTCACTCCCCCAACCCAGGCTTTTCACTGGTCCATTTATTGCTGCACATACCTCAAGTGCACTTGCTTTCAATTTTTGTGACACTAAGTGAAATTATATAATCAAATGTCAGTTCGGCAGTTTAGAAATTCACTTTGAAGAAATGAGTAATTCTGTTAGTCACATCCTCTTAATGATCTTTCATGAGCTCTTTGAGCTCAATGACATGTAACTCTTTTTACAATCTAATGAACAAATCTCCCACATTTGTCTGCAGCCTCAGGGACAGAGTAGGCGGGCCCAGAAAAGAAGAAGTCTAACACCATTTGTCTGTGGACAGTAACGGAATTAGCCAGAATTCCTAATGCCATCCTAGACTGTCAAAAAACCTAGAGGAGCTAAACTTGGGATGACATAGGAAATTGACTGTGTATCACTTAGACCTCTGTAGGCTCCTCATTTCCCAGGGGATAAACTTCGTCTGGTATGTGAGGATGTTACAGGTGCTGTACCCCAACACTGTTTCTGGAACTATTCTGGGATGACCCTGGGCCAAGATTGGTGAAACTTTGAGAAAGCAAAGAGTTACCTGATGGCAGGACTAGCAAGCCTGAGAGAACAGCCTTCTTAGCGCTAAGGTTTTATTCTGTGCTGTCCTGGTCTGTGGGGTGTCAGAAACCGGGCCAGCTCTGAATAGGGAGTCCGGAACCAAACGCCTGAACTTCATGGGGTGGAGAGCCAGTGAGGCAGCCACTGTTTAGCTACACCTTGTAGCAAGTGTTGTGAAGGATAGGAACTGACTTGATTGGGGGACAGTACTTGAGTTTGGGTTGTAGAAGACCTTTTGAGGAAGGGCATTTGTTTGATGTTTTACTAATATCTTAAATGTAATTCCACTTTCACAGCACTTAGGCAAGCTGCATAAGGGAAAAAAACCTCATTTTCTTCTTAAATTCCCCACAGTTGAACACATCTGGCACATGTAGACAGACCGTTTTGTGGCCCCTCACAGTGTGTCCATTTTACTTTGGAAAGCTCTCCCTCTGTCTAATTTGGACACAGGAAGTGAGACCCAAATACAAGAGTCTACCTGTGCTTGCCGCAGCGCCAGTGCCCCGATACTGCTGGATGAATGGTGATGGTGGGTTTGGTTTCCAGTTAACAAGTACCCAGTGATCTCCTTCCTCACCCATCTTCCTTTATACACGTTCCCATCATTCTCTAGGGCTCTGTCTCTTATCTGCAGATAACTTCCAAATTACAGTTTGACCCATTTTCTCTGGCCAGTCACTCCGTATCCCTCGCTCATAATGCTTGTGGTCCCTCACTACTAAAACCTGCTCCTTGAATTGCAAACGTGCCTGACCCTCTTCCCATGACTGCCTGGCTCTCCCTGCCTCCTGAGGTCTTTACTCGGGGTCTCACCCTCTCAGGTCTCACCCTCTCGAGGGGCTACGCTAGGGCACCATATCCGAAACTACAGACTCCCCTCCTACCCCACCTGAGTTCACTAACCATTATCCCTGCCTTGCTTCTCACCAGAGCATTTAACTTTCTGCACTTATTTCCTGTCTGTATCGTCTCACTCTCTCCTTTGTAAGAATTAAGGATTTCTAAGAATGAGGCCTATGAGGACATGGTTATCAGTTGTTGTTTTTTTTCCTGCTTTGTTCACTACTTTATCCTCAGTCCATGGCACACGGTAGGAATTCAGGAAGTGTCATTGAATTAATGACTGCGGACTTCCCAGGCATTGTATTTATCATGCTTCCTTTGCATCAGAAGACAGTGAACGCATCAGTCCCATGCACCCCCAAAACACTGTCACTGTGCCCAGTAGCTGCGACTGCAGGCAAACCAGTGCCCTCGTGCCCTGCTGGCGACCCACACACCAAGAGTGGGTTTACCATAAATGATGTGGCTCTCCATTCTGGAGCCACTTCACCTAGGTTTCACCCACCTGTTCTGCTTTCTGCGTGGGTAGTCATACAGTGTCTCCGTTCTTTTTCTCATCTATAAAATGAGGACAATGTGATGTAATTATAATTTGGTAACATAATAATGCTTGCCTGGAGAGGTTGTCATGAGAATGGGGTGAACACCATTTGACTTACAGAAAGCACAGTGTAGGTATTTACTGAATAACAGGATTTAGCAGTTTCATTCCTAGAAATTTAGCGTATCTAAAACCTATGCAGAAGTACTCTGTATTTGATTCTAAAGCAGAGAGGTTCTATCTAGACTAATACAGTAGTAATCAGGGAGTTCCCACCTCTGTGTGTGTATGAGACTCATGATGGTTGTTATGTGGGATTGTCCTGTGCGCTGCTCCCAGACTGTGGTGCTGCGTCCAGATGTGCTTCAGTCATGCCAAGCACAGGTGACCCCTGTAGATACACCCTCTGCACCACACACTTTGTGTGAATCCCTATGAAGCTTCTAGATAAACTTCTTCTCCTCTCTCATTGCTTATTGCCCTTAATGCCCTTATAACAGTTAACAAATTTTGGTCCGTATTACAATGATACATCCTACCTGGGACAGTTCCAGCTTGAAATCTTTACCCTGTCAGAGAAGCTCTGCTTTAGGTTTCTTCCCAAGGGCTGATGTAGTGCTTGTGAGGGGCTCTTTGCTCTGGCACAGGTGTCCCGTGTCACCAGAGGAGCGTGTCAGAGGAAGCACATCTCTCCATCTGCAGCACGGCCTTACTTCTTCACTTGGTGTTCTTCCCAAATGAGAGAGAGGTCCTGGGTCTACCACTCGTCCCTACAATTTCACCCCTTTCAATTTCTGCCAAATACTTTTTAAAGGAGCCAGCCTCTTTTTTGTAAGCATTTTCAATAAAATGGAACATTTATATGTTAATCATAAAGGAAAAGGTCAATGTTGTTGTTAGGGAAGTTACCTTAAAGGATTAATAGAATTTCACTTAGCATAATCCCTTCCAGTCCCAGTCATGCTGTTGCAAATGGCAAGAATTCTCTTCGTAGCTGAATAGTATTCCATTTTGTATCTATACCACATCTTCTTTATCAACTGTTATTGGGCTTGGCTATTAGTGATTTTGCATACTTTGGCTAAATACCAAGGACTGGAATTGCTGGATCGTATGATTTTAAAATATTTTAAAATGTTGAGGAACCTCTATATCATTTTCCATATGAGCTCTACCAGTCTACATTCCCACCAACAGTGTATAAGGTTTACTTTTCTCCACATCCTTGCCAACAGTGATTGTTTCTGTGGTTGGCTGGTTTTTTAATATGGGCCATTCTCATAGGAGTGAGGTGGGATTTCGTCTTGGTTTTGGTTTGCATCTCCCTGATAAGTGATAGTGAACATATTTTCATATGCCTATTGGTCATCAGTATGTAAAGGACTACGGAGGCCTTGGTGGTGGGCATGGTATGGTGACATACATCTGAAGAAGTATGAACGTACATTACCCTAAATCACATACAATATTAAAAACCTGTGTTACTTAAATTTGAAAAAAAAAATTTAAATAAAGAATAGAATTTAACAAGTTTGAGAATTTGAGCAGAAAGACACTTTTTTTCAAATAAAGAAATACAGATATACAAATGCATGGTAGTCGGGAGGTTAAAAACCAGAACACAAGCTGAAAATACTTCAGATTGGCTCAGTTAACAGAGTCAGCTTGTGGGAGTTGAGAGCCACTGTAGAAACAGGTCATTTTGCCACCTCACTGTAACCATATCTTTGTATCCCACCGCTGTTGCCTTCGAACTACTTGATCTCCCCTTTTTTACCTTCCAAGTTTCTTGCCTCGCTTTTCCTTTTTTTATGGTTGAAGGTCTCTCTTGTCTGTGAATGGTGGATTTTAACCTACTTCCTCCACCCCACCGCTATCCCCAGGTTCAGGCACAGCTGCCACTGCCCTTTCCCTCACAGGTCTAACTTGTACGAGGCAAACGACCTCTTTTTAGGATTTGTGCCTGATTCTGAATAGAAATGTTTTATCACTGACTTCTTTTCACAGCACCAGTGATGTCTTGTCACTTTTAAAAATTAAACTTTCTGTAAAGTTTTTGGACATTTAATTCCATTTACAGTCAAAGTTCTGGTGTGTGTATTAGTCATCTTCCAGCTAACAGCCTCTTAGCAAGGCATTCTGAATTCAGTTATTGTGTGTTTACAGGCTGTTGAGAATTCCACACTGCCTAAACTTTTTCCACCTCCAGCATCCAGGCACTTTTTCTTGCTTCCCCAGCCCTTCTGAGCATTCAGGACCACTTTTTAGTGCTCATCCTTGAAGCCATTCAACTCCTTTTGTTTGCCTAGTTTCGAATGTATAGTATTCATATTTTACACCTTTTTTCTCGATTCACACCAAGGTTTCATTTCATTCTGTTGACTTCAGCAAACTTCAGGACATATCACTTGCCAAAAGCCTAGAACATAAGACTATTTATATCACTTATGAAGCACCCAGATGTTTACTGATAAAAGAGGGAAAGCAAACATGTAACATTTCCACTCCAGACTATTCCTTTTGGTTGTTTTTTCCCATATGATCATGTTCTTTTTCCATCAAGTTTACAAAAAAGACTTAGCAGTCTTTCCCATAGCTCGGCTCTCACACTCCTTAATCCAGTGAGGGAACAGTGTTTACAGTGTTCCCTCATGTTAACAAAGCCAAGGACTGTCCTCTTTGCACACCTGCCCTCCTGAGAGAATGCAGCCATCCTCAGCCTCTCTTATCTACTCTTTCCCTCCAGTGCTCTCCCTCATTCAGAGTCCTGAGTTCTCATTGCAATGAAAATCTGCTCTGATAGATCTCATTCACCTCTATGCAAGTTACGGATAACGATCAAAGGTGTCCTTTTGATAACAATCAAATATGTCCTTTTCAGCAGTGATTACCTGCTCTCAAAGCCTTAAGAGCAATAGATCTGCAACTACTGAGTTTCAGAGCCTTATTGCTGCTCCTGAATGTGACCTTGTGAAGAACTACCTGACAGACCAGGTCTCTACCTGCAAAGATCCTGAGCTGTCACCAGGTTTTGCCAATCTGTCCTCTCATGAAACTCTATATAAACAGATTAGTGAGAAGCCCTTACTAATCATCCCAAATCAATTATCCAAAATTGACATGATACTCATAGAGCTTCTGTGTAAAGTTTTCCATGGAATGGACCAAAGAAGACTGATGTGGCCCCCTTAACTGTTTTTAGAGGTGCTAGGTAACTTGGGACTCCTAACGGCATGTCACTCAAAGCCTTGAAGTATCCAGTTTGTCATTCAGAGGGGTTACCCATTCAGTCTGTTGTGTTCACAACCTGTCTGGTAAGAGTTGTCTTCTAGTAATGCTGATCATTTTCTTGGCCTCGAAGTTGCTATCTTCAGAAAGGAGTGAAGAACAGAAGCTATTTGAAAGTCTTCTAGACCATACCTAGCCTGAGTCTCCTGGTTGGATTTAAAATGGCAGTTCCATTTCAGCCATGGTCAGGGACTCCTGGATTTTGGAATCAGGTCACAGCTTTACTTTTGATTACTCAAAGCATCTGAGCTTATGTTCCTAGATTTTCCAACTCTTCTTGATATTTAAGGTATGAAGGACTTCAGTTATCAGTTTGAACCCGAGCAGGCACGTGGGCTGTAATGACTTCTGCAGGTGGTTTGCACTGTATAAACCCAGTCTTGATCTTAGACTGTCATCTGAATTCTGAGTTAATCCAGGAAAGCAGTAAAAATTAGTAATGTGTATTACATGCCTCTAATACATGTGTTTTCCATTATTTGGTCATCTCTGCCCCAGTGTGAGTGCACTCGCTTGCTCTCTCCCTTTCTCCTAAAGCTTTTCTAAAATGAGCGCGATCATGGTTCCAAAAGGAAATGACTGGTGTGGCACCTTGAAATCTGAGCCCAGTCACATGCTCTGAATGAGATGACTCCAAAATGCATTCACAGGCTGCCTTCTTCCATCTCCTCCTTTTTGAGTAAAAATACTGATAGGAAGCATTCTTACAGGCATTCAGGTTAATTTCCAGAGACAAGCAGATAAGTCTTTAAAAAGTGGCCGGTCTTGTAAAATTGGGGTTAAGTTTCCATGGCAATAGTTTTGAAGAATACATTGACTTAGTTAACACACAGCAGCAAGCAGCTGTTCTCTAGTAAGACTTGGAAAGAAGGAAATGAACTTCAACTGTAATAGAGATTTATAAAACTTGTGATGGGAAATTCATCATAAGACTGTCAAAAATTTGAACATATAGCCAACCAATAGAAATGAAGGAATGTCATCTTCCATTGGCTTTAAAGTAGAAATATATCACCTGTTCAGGGCATTTAAAGTTGATACACCAGGTCTGGCTAGTCTTTAACTTGAGGGTTTGTGGGCCCTGTTAAGAATCTGATGGACACTCTCTTAAGAAAAATACACAAATAAAATCTTGCATGCAACTTTGGGGAATGTATGGGCTCCCCAAGGCCCTCGTCTAAAACCCTAATTAAAGAATGTCCGGGTTAGATGATCTCCATAAGTTTTTAACTTTGTAAGTGATTCCATGGCTCATTTTCCCCATACATAATAGTAGAATCAGAATTTCAATGTTAACCTTTGGATTTTCTTCTTCTGGATTTATAAGACTTGGTATGTGGTGTCAAAGTTAAAGGAAAAAGAAAGATAATGGAATTGAATGATTTCTACTTTTAAATGCAGTTCTGTGTCTTAGAGAATCCAAATGTTCAATTTTAAAGATCACTGGTTGGCTGTGTATCACCCTCATAAAAAGGCAGCTCAGGACTAGGCTTTGCCAGCAGTCATTCTTCCTAGTCCCCACACCCAGCTCAGGAGTCACAGATGAAAATGCAAACCAAGATGCCACGTTGACTCCCCAGCGTTGTTCCAAGTCCACACGCCTTCCAACTGTATTACTGGGAATGTCCAGCTGGACTTGGAAAATAATGTTTACTTCTAAATCTCTTGTTAGTTTTATGCCCTAGTTTCATTGACTACAATAGAAAATGATCACCCAGAATTACCTAATCAGTAAATAATTTGGCCCTCTCCTAAATTAAGAGTTCCATCCTCTTAAGAAGATTGTGTGTACTCTCTGGAATCAAGTACTCGGACATTAAAGATGCTGTTAATATAAATGCAAAGTGATACAGGAACACAGCTGTCAGTAGCCTCTACCAAACTTTATGCTCTATGGACAAAGCTTTACATTCGTAGTCAGAAATGTCTTTATGAAACTGGAAATAGTGCTGATGAATAGGTCCCAGGCGGTCTTGATCAAGGTCTCCTTATAATTTACGTGATGCATTATGTTTTACAATGATTCCATTGTTGAAGGGAAAGCTGAGGGCCTGAGTATTCTTCCCTCTACCACCTGCAGTCTCCTCTGTTCGATTATTTCGGTCATCCCAATGTCACGGTGGGAAGCGTACAAGACCTGTGTCCGTGGACAGACACTCTACTGTTAACTCTAGCCGTGGCCCAGCCCTTACTGAATCAAAGCAGATCGTTTGGAAATTGAAAATGGGCAAGTATGGCTCTGGGGCACACATCCTGGGTATAAGTCTGCTTGTGACTAGTGAGCTCCCTCTGCATCTGGACAGCACAGTAACAGTTACACACTCTAAAGCATGTTTTGCCTCCCAAGGCTGAAGCTTAGGCAGAAATACGGCTTCTATGGCGTGTTTATTCTGTGTCTGTTCTTCTCTGCAGAGAATGTCATCAACGGGCAGGACTATGAAGTGATGATGCAGATTGACTGTCAGGTGATGGACACCAGGATCCTCCACATCAAAAGCTCCTCCGTCCCTCCTTACCTCCGAGATCAGCAGAGGAATCAAACCAGCACCTTCTTCAGTTCCCCTCCTGCAGCCGCAGAGACAACCCAGGTGGTCAGCACTATCCCGGAGTCGTTACAGTAACACGCTGGGTGTGCTGGGAGCTCAGGGTGCGACCCTGCCCCCTGGAGCGTGGGTGAAGAAGCGCTTTTGTGCTTTCCTGGTGGACAGCAGGGGCCCGCCTCCGAGTCCTGAGAGAAGCAGCTGCTGTTTTGCACCGGATGCCCATCTACTTGGAAAGCACTGGAATTCAGATGCTGGGACACTGCGTCTTCCACTGTTGCCTCATCAGTTTCCTTCTGTACCTTTCCGAATCGCTTTTCCTCTATTTGTTTTTGTTTTAAAGTCGTATTTCAATAAGGCCCTCTTCCCTTCTCTGCCATTTCACTTAATGATCCAGTAAAGTGACTTATTTACAGCTATACAGCACAGATGTTCAAATATTTCCACTGGTGGGAGTTTGCATTAATTTCATGTGTATTCATCCTAGTTTTGTCTTTGAGAAAAGGAATCTCAAAACCAGGACTGCCAAAAGCATCCTAAAGAGTTAAAATAATTTGGAGCTCTAGGTAGAAGGCAGAATCCAGCCCACTTGATGACGTTTATCTTTACTTACTTGGGATTTGTAGCTCATTCTGACTCAGCATGTAAATGATCAGGGAGGGGTAAAAGAGGAGGTTGCACAACTTTGAGAGAATGAGCTGGAAGAGAAGATCAATGGTGGACCTTTAGTAGAGGAGATAGCTCCATGAAAACACTTCTGTAAAACACAGAAAGCGCCTTGTGTTCAGGGTGTAAGGTCAAAGCCATGGCCACCATTATCTTGAGTACTCGGCCTGAGTGTCAGCACATGCACTCGTGTCTTTGCTTTCTGATCTAATGCAGATCTTCAAGTACCACAGGACAAATCCTACATTTTTATTGGGAACCCCAACCTACCCCCCCCTCCACTACTCACCTTGTTAACATGATGATACCCAATTCATCTAAGGAACTTGTAACTTTAAACAAATAAGCTTTTCCTCATGAGAACTGATAACTCTTCCTTCAGACTATGCAGACAGGTGAGCTTAGATTCCTGCCAGGGAAGTATATCCCATAACACGGCAATGACACTTCCCATTTCTTCAATGAAAAGCCAGTGAAGGAGTGAATATTTTGTCCTTTCAGTGTTTAAAAAAAAAATAAGCTACTGTGTTTATATCTTACTGTACTCTGAGTACTCTCTTCTCTCTGGTGTTCAATTTCTAGAGTCTTCCTTCCTCCCCTCCTATGAAAGTTCTCCATATAACTCAGTCTGCACACAGCTTCCCTCTCCTAACTGATGAACCTTTGTCAGCTTTCTCCCCTTCACTCCCTCTCTGGCAGTGTCTTCCACCATGCAAAAAAAGAGAAAGTATCAGCTCCTCAAGGACTGCATGTAGCTGAGTAATTTTTTTTTCCCAGGGAAATTAAGATCCAATTAATTTTGGAAAATCACTAGCACATCTAGGCCTGGAGAGATGCCTCTGTGCCCAAGCTAATTACATGCTTCTGAGGAGATCGATATAACTTTCATGGGGAAGTTGGGCTTGACTGCTCTGTTACCTGGAGTTTGAAGTGTTCATTAGTCTTCCTCTGCCACGTATCCAAGCTATTTCAGGTCAGGGCAGCATTCCCCTTAGACCGGAGCCTCCTGGGTGACTTTCAGATAGGAGCGCTTCACTCTGGAGACCTCGCTTTCTTCTAATGGATGCTAAGAAATAGGCCAATGCCTAGCAGACCGTTGTCACAGAGCAGTCTCCTGGCCCCATCCCCAGGCTTGCTGTCATGTGATAAGATGCTGTGACCATGGCCAGTTTGCAGTGGTAGTTGGGTCAAATCCAAGACCAAAGCCCTAGTCTTCTGGGATGGTCGCAGTTTCCCAGTAGAAAGAAGCAGCATGTGTGGGATGAGGATGAGAGCGCTTCCTCCCTCCTTGCACTGAACACACCAGAAGAACCCAGCCCACGGGCTTCCTCTCTTCCCATGCTCTACCTCCTCTCCCAGCTTTATCTGTGTTCGTTTACTGACTCTTCAGACTGAGGGCTTCAGTCATGCCCACCATGGTCGTGCCTCTCATGGTGGCAGTGCAGGTGGCGGCGGATGACAGGAAGGAGGCAGATGGCGTGTGCTTTGAGGGGTCAGGCCCGAAAGCCGTCTGGGAGCCGCCTCCTTTTTCCTACTTGCTAACCCTCAGTCCTTGGCATTACCTGTTCCTGACTTGATTGTTTCAAGATGAGTTAAAAGGATTCTCCTCAGGATACGCTTTTAGGAAATGAGTGCAGGCGACTGACGCATACAGAAAAATATTGTCTTTTTAAAATTGCTGTCAAAGCTGTTATTACTCCTGGGCACGGTTGTGTTTATTTGCGTATCTGCATGCCAGTGCAGAGCCCTATAGGAAACGGAGAGTTTCTATCCCTGATTAATAAATGAAGTTGGTGTTTTGGCTTAATGTTTTTGGTGAGCTTGCCTTTTGGGGGTTGCAGCCAGGAATTGGGAGAGGGTGTGTGTGTGTGTGTCTGTGTGTGTGTGTGTACATATATATACTTTTTTTAAATTCATTAACTTTTTAAGTGGGATCTTGCAAGCTTGTGAGAAAATTATACAAACACATAGAGGAGGCAAGTCTGCTCTTATTAGGTGACTTCGGCCCTTGGGCTATCAATAACACTCTCTTGGAAAGCAATAGTGTTGAATGGTGGAAATTGTGTTCCTCCCGATTGCAAGTCCCAAGTTTTTAGGTCTAATGGAAGTAAGTGGCATTCCCTTGTATGAACTACTGAGTCACATGTCAGGAGCCCTTCCCATGGGACTAGCGGCAGGGACTGAGGTCTGTGAGGGTGGAATTATAGGCAGTGTCTTCCTAAAGCAAGGATTTGTGAAAGGCTCAATCTTGAAACAAATGTATTGCTTGCTGTGCTTGTAGTTTAGAAACTTGAACTTTACATTATCAGGTGGGGTTTATGTTTTCACAAGTAAAATGTCCCCCATGATTATAAAAGCTCAGAGCATCTAATTTTTTTAATGACTACAAGCTCCAGCTCAAAGCTGGTATTTCCTTGCCTTTTCTTGTAAGTAGATGAGGTATTTGAAAGCAGCAATGTTTTATGAGTCATTCTTGAGTGTTCTGAATAAACATAGGAACAGACTAGGAACTTGGGATTCAGACTGACTTTTCTATCATTTTTAAAGGGACACTGTCCTAATACAACCTCTCTGGCTTGTGTCTCTGGAAGTCACAGTCATGACATTCTGCTAAGACACTGCTGCTGTGGCCTTCAGAGTGATTCAATCTGGGAACACAGACTCCTGGTGATTTCAGTGTCATTTTCTGCTTCTTGCCATTTTACTAAGCTCAGGCTGTGAAATCTGACAGAAAAACATCACAGGGGACAAACTTGTATTTGACTTTCTAACACATTGAAAAGCTTCAAAGGGATTTCAGCTTTCAACTACCTTTTAAAAAAGGTTTACTGAAGGCCAGAATAAGACCCCCATTCAGTCTGATTTTATGGAAATTCCCAGTCCTAAAAGTCCTCTCTTCCTACTGCCCGCTGACAGACCAGCTCAGCTTCCTCAGCAGCATAGGAACTGCACTTGAGGCAGGTCTGCTCATGCTGGGGGCTCTCTCCTAGGACCAGACCACCTTCTCATGTGAGACTGCTAACGTTGATGGACGCTTACTGACACCTTTGGCCCCCCATTCTCTACCAAAATGTTCCTTTTGTCAGGCTTGATTCATCATAACTTACAGAAACCAGGATCATTGTTGCTAGTATATTAATAACTTTTACCTTAAAAACGAAAAGTCTAACCAAGAAAAAAATGTGAAGAGTTTCATTCCTAGCCCTAACAACATTTACGAGGAGCAACTCCTGTTTCCCCTCACACCTAAGGTTGTGGTTGATTTTTAATTTTCTAGGAAACAGAATACTGGACTACCCCAAAAGATGTTTCCAGAGTCCAACTGAACTATGCACTTAAAAGAAATGCAGCTTCCTCCTATCTACATAATGAAACCGGAATGTATACAATTAACTTCTATTTTTAATGACTAAGGTTAAAACAAAGTTTATTTTGGATAAGACTAGAACTTTGAGCATTATTGTTTTGATATCTGTGTTCTCTGTTGGGTGTTCTGTCAGAATTCATGAAAAGAAGGCAAAGGTATCTTAGGAATTTGGTTCTGTGTGTGAATCTTGTCATGGCCAGCTCTGTCAAATAGTGGATCCCATTCTTGACCTACTGGTTTGCTACCTCTAAACATTAGACATTTGGCACATTGAATGATAGGTTGGGGGAACCAAGGCATTCAAATCAGTGTATCACTGGTCAAGATCAACAAACACCCACTCTTTCACTATTTGCCCTCAATGAGACAGGTGACCATTAGCTAAAACAACCAACCAGAAGGCTTGGCATATCCCAGTATAACCCCAGACAGGTAGCAGGCTGACTTTTCCAGCAAATGTAGATTGAATTGCTTTAACTCATCCTCAGCCCTCATCTCCAGGTTAGTCATCAGGATAAGAGATGATGGGGAAATAGAGCTTTAAATGAAAACAACTACACACTGCTCACCACAGCCCCTTGGCCCTTGTTATGTTGGCCAGATGAGCTGAGACCAACAGTGCATCATCCATGGAGCCAGTGGAGCCCAAGGAGAATGTTAAAGACGCCACTTATAGGATTTGCTTTCTTAGACAATACGTGTGCTAAGTTAAGAACAAGTCCAAATGTGGAGGAAAGAGGCACCGTTCTCTT
The DNA here is from genome assembly GCA_019455555.1 of Galemys pyrenaicus. NCBI lineage: Eukaryota > Metazoa > Chordata > Mammalia > Eulipotyphla > Talpidae > Galemys > Galemys pyrenaicus. The sequence goes on from JAGFMF010011405.1 coordinate 24,509, forward strand.
CCTTTTTATGTATGTTGGTTCGCAACATATAAAAAACAATGACTGACTATTACATGCTTTCAAACAATTCTTTACAATGCAATATTTGTTCTTTGTCTAAAATTCAAATAAAGAATTTTTAAACTTACCTTGTTTTGTTTTGTATTTCAAAAAAGGCAACCCAGAATGAATCTCCAGTATTAAGAGATGAGTGACAGGGCCTCCCTGGTGGCGCAGTGGGTTAAGCAACGCACTATGAAGCAAACCGCAACCACTGCAGCACGAGTTCGATCCCTGCTGCCGGCCAGAGAG
>JAGFMF010011405.1:25005-129363 GCA_019455555.1 Galemys pyrenaicus
TCTGTCTGTGGTGAATCCTCTCACCCCCCACACCTCTGGCCTGTACCCCAGTGCTTGTATGCATAAATAAATAAATCTTTAAAAAAAAAAAAAAAGAGATGAGTGACAGAAAAGCCTAAGATGGTTTTATGATTTGTTACTATTTAGATGGCTTCATTTCTTTTCTTTACTGCAGCCCAGTTAAGTAAAACTTTCCTTTATTGTGTCCAGATATTTGAACTACAAGGGGGAAAAACTGTCTACAAACTCAGACTTTATCCTTCCGCATCAGGAAACTAGATTACCTAATCATACCACAGCCCACTTCTACGTCTGCACAAGAAGCGCCACCATACGTGAAGCCGGGCGCTGCGCCACCTAGATTCCCAGAGAACGAGTGCGGGTGTTGGCAGGCCCCAGTGTCTGCCTCAGACGCTGCTTTGTGCTCACTGAGTCTGTCTAGTTCTCAGTTCTTCCTAAGGCCCACTTCCTAAGGTGGTTACATAACTGGCAGTAAGTAGTGAAACCAGTCTCTGGACCCAGGTGAATGAGCTGCGGTACGTGGATTCTCAGCCACTGAGTTGCTCCATCCCCTGACCAGAGTGGGGGGCAGGGGATCTACCTCCCAAATAGGGGGATTCCCCTCACAAACAGAGTGGCTCCAATTTCCAACTAATGCAGCAACACCTCCCCCTAGACTAGGCCAGGTCCTCTACCTCCCCACATGGGGAGCCCACACCTCCTAAGACACAGGTCCAGCACATAGTCCTGCCCCAAGAGACCCCACAGTCAGCCTGTGGAACCAGATGCAGAATTTACTGTAATACCAGGATTCACTTAAAGGCAAAACTACATATTTCCTCAAAGAGTACTTCCATTTCTTTAGAAGTTGAGACCTCAAATCTCTTCTGCAGAGAAAGCAGGTCTTGGAGCTTAGGTGGCCAGAGGGCAGAAAAGAGAAAGTGGGTCATGAACATGGCTTGCTCTCTTGATCCTGGAGCCCACAGGCAGGAGATGCCTGCAACCACTCCCTGACAGCAGGCAGGCAAAAGGTCTTTTGCAAACTACTGCCAAAATGCCCATCCTGTTCATCTTCCCAAATGTTCAGGGAAAACCTGCTGCACACACAGGTTTCTGTCAGTGCTGTTGGGGAGGAGCAATTGTGTACTCTAACCAGGGAAGGAAAGCATGCAGCCTCTAAAGCCTCAGAGCTGAAGAGGGAAATACATGCCCTGCATCCCAGACTCTGCCGCCAAAGCCTCAGGGACTGTCCACCTGGCACTTCCCACCATGGTGGGATGCGAGTCAAGCCAACCTTTGGATCTCAAAGGATAATCACAACTGACGTTCGGATTACAGTGCATGGTGCCAGCTTCTAGCCGACTCTGCAATTTAGCTACTGCTCTTCTGTTAGAGATCTAGTCCCCACCATGTTTTGCTTACCACAGGAGATTTATAACATGTTTCACTCCATCACACTCACTCGGTGTGATCTGTCCAGATCCCTCAAGTGACTCCCTCCCTAAGTTCAGTTTACGTTAATAGGAGCTTCCTAAAGCCGTCACCTCCGCCAGGCGTGGTGCTGAGCACAGAAACGTTAGCTCATTAAGCTTTACCTCGTGACATACGTGGCATTATCCAGGTGTGACAGGCAGATGAAGACATGGGAACTTGCCCCGAGCTCACTACCGTTACCTGCTAGAGCTGGGACTTGAAATCATCTAGATATTAAAGCCATTTCTACTCCACTGCATCTCCACTCACTTTTGACGCCTTTAAAGAGGCAACAGGAGACAACGTAGAAAGGAAGCAGCCAAGCCACGTGTCATGGGCGAGCAGGGTGCTGAGGCGTATTGAAGAAATAGGGAGCATAGCTACAAGGCAAGCATGGGTGGGCTTTCTGTGAACGGACTCCCTCAGAAGGCATACAGTGTTGGCCACCGCCCCGCTCCCCACACTGCCGCTCTCACTGTAAATGAGTTACTCTGTGGGCTGAAGACTCACTGGGTGCTCCTACTTGAAGGCCCACTTTGCTTGTGTCCAAGAGCCCAAGTGGGACAGTCAACCTGCCCCCATGGTTCATCCACTGCTCACTCTGTGACCTTTGGAAAGTTTTCACACAGAAGCCATTTCTAGTGTGGATGCTGTGCTAGAAGCTGCTGAGAGGCCTGTGTGAGAGACTGGTAATCTCCAGATCAAAAACAAAGTCCTTTTAAAGTCGATGCCATAGCAGACATGAACAGAGAAATCACCAAGGAGGATATCCAGAAGGCCAAAGACATTTGATAAAACATTCACTGTCACTTCCAGTAAGAGCGATGCAGGTTAAAATCACAACGAAGTGACCGATTCACACATGGGAACGGTACATTTTGAAAAGAGCTCCAACAACAAGTACTGGAGAACATGCCAGGAAGGAGGAGCCGTGTTCCACATTGGTGGGAATGTAAACTGGTGAAGCCATATCAGAAGCAATCTGGCTTTACCTTTAAAAAGTTAAAAATGGAGGGGAGTCCCTGGTGGCGCAAGGGGTTGAGCGCTACACTGTGAGGCTTCCGCAGCCATTGCAGTGTGAGTTCCATCCTCAGCCAGGGAGGGGACCCACATGGCGCAGCAGACCTCTCCTGCCTCGCCCGCTGCTCCCCCCAGCAGTGTATTTCAGTGGATCTGCCTGTTCTGTTCCCCACTCTGTCTCTGGTGAATCCTCTTACTCCCCTGACACCTCTGGCCTATACCCCAGTTCTTGTATGCATAGATAAATCTTTTTTTAAAAAAAAAAAGTTAAAAATGGAAATACTATAACCCAGCTCTTGGGCAAATATCCAAAGAAATTAACACAAAAACCCTTACGTTCCACAATGTTCACAGCAGCACTATTTACAATAGCTCGGACCTGGAAGCAGCCTAAATGTCCATCAAGAGATGAGTGGATCAAGAAGAGATCATATATCCATACCTTGGAGTACTATGTAGCCATAAGTAAGGATGAAATGCAGCCATTTTCAACCAAATGAAGGGAACTCGAGAGAATTTTGTATCGCAAAGCAGGTCAGAATAATAACAAGCACTAGACATTTACATAGCAGAACATTCAACAACATAAAATACTTTAAAAACAAATAGACATCAGTACACACTGTGATGACTCTGAGGTTAAGTGAGAAAGGGGAGGGAAAGGGACAAGGGGATATATGGGATGATGGTGTCAAAATAAATACAACTTGACACCACATACACCATATTAAGCAACAGGTCCTCCATTAGATGAACTCTTTTCAATATTGTCATTGTTCTCAGCACTGTATGTCAGTCGATCTGCCTGTTCTGCTCCCCACTCTGTGTCTGGTGGATCTTCTCACCTCCCACAACTCTGGCCTGTACCCCAGCTCTTGCATGCATAAATAAATCTTTTTAAAAAATTGTCATTGTAGCATTGACATTTAGATGGCGAACTCTGAAGCTAACGCATAATTCTGTTTCCAAGCTTAGCCCTGTTTTTGCAAATATCAACTGGTCAAGGGAAGAACTGAGAGTCATCCCTGTTTCTCATTCCTCAGGATCCTGCTTTACTTTTTATCCTCAGTTGTCTGGATTGTCTGAGCACTGAGTAGCAGTTGAGGTCTTGGCTGCCTTTTCACAGAGAGGGCACTAGAGACAGTGACCTGACCCCAGACATTAAACCTTTGCAGGAGATGTGAAGTGTTGGTCCAGGCTCAGACATAAAACTACTGTTCTGTGGGAAACAACACCATCCTTGTCCTCAAAGTCATGTGGCTATCTCCTCCATGGATCTATGTGGTCACCCTTCTGTCCCCACAGAAGAGATAATTCCCAGCAGAGGGAAGATTTCTCGTCAGCCTGAAAAACGACTGAAGACACCAGTCGCTCTCCGGACAGCCTTGGCCTGGACCACTCATTGGTCGGTGCCTGTCATGGCCACAGACCTCACCCACTCACTTGGCCACTGGCTCTGGCTCCAGAATGGTCATTTCACCACATTGTCTCTGGTTTCCTGGAGTTGCTGCAATTCTCTGCTAAGCAACGTGTTCACATCAGACCAACACATTGCCCCCTCCAGACTGGCAGACTCAACCCCAACACCACCAGCCCAGCTGCTTCCAGCTGATCCCTGCTTTGGGGGTGGTGGTGGGGGGAGTTTATCTTAATTTAAACAAATCAACAGGAGAGCTGCTGAAACATTCAACCTTTTAGTTTTAAATCACTGAGGGTCACCCCCCAGGTGAACACAATTAGTAACACAGTCCAACCAGCATCACATTTGGGACTAATTCTGTCTCCCCAGGAATTACAATCTCAGATGAGTCAATCAGGCATCAACAATCCAAGGAGGTAAAACATGACTCCTAGAAAGTCAGAGGGAATTTGGCTCCCACAGCCACACCCCTCCCAACACTCACCATCTCTACAACCCCATGGTCAGTGTCGATAGGACAGAAAGTACCAGAAGTCAGCAACCCCACCAATAGTTCCTTCATCCACAGAATTACTTGATATGACACATCAGAACTTTGAGCATTTGAGGTTCAATCTGTATCTTCTGTCAAGTAGAACTTTTGAGCATTTAGAAAACCTCAGATCAACATCGTCTCTCTTGCCTGGAGCAAACACAGCAGACTGGCATTTTCACAGGTGTCTGCATGGGCCAGCCTCACCACACACGCAGGTTTTCAGAGCGCAAGCCACGCAGCATACACCATGTCGGGGTGAGGTGGGACCACAGTGACCCAAAAAGTGAGCGCCCTCCTCCCCTCGACAAATGATGCACAGTTCCTGTCCATTCCCCTTTGTATTTGCTCCAACGCTTTTCCCTGACTTCACTCTGTGGCAGACTGAATGTGGTCCTGGAAAGAGGCCTGTGGGTCGGCAATGCAGCCTCTGTTCCACAACACAACTGCTCTGGCCCCCACCCAGACTTGCTGAGTCAGACTGAGGCTGGGCCCCAAATCTGTGCTTCCCCCAACCCTCCAAAGGATTCTGAGAGGAGTTTGAGAGCCACCCACAGAGAAGCCTGTCCCAGGAAGGGGAAAAGATGGGCCTTCCAAGCGGCCATTACCCGCTTTAGGGAAGCTCCAGGAAAGAGTTTCCTGCTGTTGCTGCCTTTCTGAAGGTCCAGGGGGGCTACACATTGAGCCTCACAGCCTTCCCTTCCCGGCCAGTCGCCTGGAGCCTGCTGCCCATGGTGACCCTCCCTGGTTGAGGGGCAGCGGCGCTGCCCACACAGGAACACAGGACTCTACCCTCACCAGCCAGGTCTACACCTCACCTAGAGGGGGAGCCAACACTGGCCCCTACTTACCTCAGCTCCGAGGTGCTCCGGGGACAAAGCTCTGGAGACGTTCAACCAGGAACCAGCGCCGTCTGTGAAGAGATGGAGGTTAGGGCCACGATCAGGCTGGGACACTCTCAGGGTACCCCAGAGAGAATGCGCTAGCCCTCTGAGGACCTGGCAGGAGGGAAAAGCCCCCTTTCTGCTCCCCCCTCAGAGCCTTGAAGACCAAGCCTAGATTCTAGCTCCACAAAATGTCTTCTGCTGGCAACGGGCGGAAGCTCTGTGCCCGTTTCCCAAACTGCTGCATATTGGAACCATCTGAGGATCATTAAGGACTCTCACTGCCCAGATCCCCACCCCCCTTGTTAGTTTAAATGGTCCAGGTGGATCCAGCGCAAAGGAGGGTGAAAATGCCCCCATATGATTCTCATATGAAGAGAAGTTTGGGAGCCCACAAACTGTCTTTCAAGCCCAAACCCCAGCTCCTGGAGCAGCTACCCAGTCCCAGAGGCAGGGAGAGCAGGGATCCGGGGGGAGAGAACACATGTTGGATTATCAGACAGAGCAAAGACTTAGCAAGTTGCTGGTAAGAAAGGAGGGGCGGGAGAGCGGGAGGAGGACACATTAGATTCACGTGGTGATAGAGTCAGACATTCCCCTGCTTGTTAGACTGGGAAGGCACAAAAATAACCACGGCTTTGAAATGGAACTTTCTGTGCAATGGCATATTCTGGAAAAGGAATGGGGGGGGGGGTGGAGAAGAAGGGATGGGGAGTGGGGAGCTGACCTGAGAGATCACAGTGGGGGTGGCTTCTAGGCCTCTGGAGAACTGGGGTAACCATGAAGATGTGGGGAAAACTTGCAAAAGGATAGAATGACTGAGGAATGGGTGAGAGAGGACCCAGAGGAAGCCTGAAACCACAGGAGGGAAGAGAAACAGGAGGCAGAGGTGGAATCAGCTGGGAAGAAAAACACACAGACATGGCAGCAGTCAATGCCAGGTCCCCCGGAGGTTCCAGGGAGGCATGAGAGCCTCTTCTGCCGCTGAGGGGTGCTTCTTTCCACAGGGCCCCTCGTGGGAAGACACCACAATTGTTAAGTGTCCCCTTCCTTTTTCCTCGCTCTGGAAGCTTCTCTCCCACGGGCTGGGCAGGACTTGCAGAGGAAAGAGCTCTGGGCTGATGCAGGGAGACTGGGTCCTCCCTACTGGAAATCTTGCAAGAGGGGACCTGCGGGCTGGGAGGGGAGCGCAGGTCTCTGGCTCTTAGGTGCATAGGGGTGCAGCTCCCCATTCTAACCTGGCACCAGCCCCTGATTCTTTGATCTCACCTTCTGGGCCTCCCTCAGGGAGAGCTATCCAAGTATTGAGTCACAGGGAGGAAAAAAACCTTTCAGATGAAGTCAAGAAAAATGACACAGGGCCCGAAATGCCTGGAGCCTGGGGAGGTCACAGACCTTCTTGCACAGACTTCTCAGGCCTGAGGGTGTGGGTGACCCTCAACCTGGGATGAGTGTACCGGTGACCTCAGCCTAAGGTGAGCTATCTGCCAAGTCAGCATGTCAATTGTGCCCCCTCACCTCACCTCAGATGTGCCCTCCTTGGAGGTGGACAGGAGGACCCCACCGTCACCAGGTGGGGGGATGTGGACATCGAGATCTCACCCCCTATTCTGGAATTAGTGTCACCTCATTGGAGCAGCTTCTCTGAGGGTTGGGGTACATGCTGTTTGAGCTCAAGAAATCATTTGGGGGTGATTAGAAACTAATTCCAATGTTAAGTGCTTTAAGATGCCTGGTGCTAGCCACCAGCTGGCTTTATCTGTCCTGGGCGCCATGGGCCCTGCTCAGGTGGGATGTCTTGCCTATAAGCTCCAAGGTACTTTGGGGTTCACATCTCAGACTTCCTAGTCGGTGGTTTCCTGTTGGGGAGCCAGCCAGGCCTTGAGGCGCTGCTTTCTGGCAAGGCCTCCTCCTCTCCGCTCAGCCTCCCTCTGTGCTGACCATCTCTACTGGCCTGGCCTTGCTGAGGAACACAAAGTACATTGGCTTTCCTACATCTAGACAGTGAGTTGGGGAGGAGACACTGGGACCTTGGGGGTCAGGACTTGCGGGCTCCAGGGCTGCAGTGGGCAGAGTGGTCCTTCGGTAACACAGCAGAGCGCATTACCCTGAGGGTGTCCTTGTGAAGGCCTTCTCTGTTCTGAAACCAGCACGGAGAGCAGTGGCCTTTCCAGAGCACAAGGGACTTGTGAGACACAGGAGGCAGAATGGGGGTAAGGTCTTCAGGGAGGGGGAGCCACATTGTCCACAGAACTGAGCTCTCTGGGGGCAGCCCACACGTCACACCACTGTGCTGAGCTTTGTCGAGGACAGACACATGCTTGGCAACAGCCAGGCCGGGGTGAACACACACATGAGCTGCTTGGAAGCGCCGGGTGTGGTGTGTGTGCACTCAGGTGAAGAAGCCCAAAGGAGAGTAGGGAGAGCCCTTCCCACAGGGGGTGGCTTAGGAGTCAGGCCTTAAGGTAAGGGCTCATACTTCGATCAGGTAGTGTCTGGGGAGGTACAGCAGTGAGGCACTTGAGGGGGAGGACACAGCCTGGGAAAAGCAGGGAAAGTGCACTCAGGCCCGTTGCCCAGGTGCTAGATAACTTTGTGCATCCCGAAGCACCATTTTGATGCTGATAATAGTTTTGAACGACTGCAACTTATTCCTTGACCTTTGTAGCTCTATCTCAAGAGTCAGGGTTTAAGGACTGTCCTAGGGTGAAGGGCACAGCTATCAACCTGCATTCCTCTGGAAGTTGTCAGCATTGCCAGAACAGCCCTCCCTGTCCGCAGAGGCCCTGGGCGCGATGACCCTGGGCACAGGAATCCTGCTCCAGCAGAGGGTGGCCCCACTATGCACCTGCTGATCCTAGCGTGGCTGGCCGGACAAGGGGTGGACATGGTTGGTCCCTGCACTTGGTATGGAAGATGAGCTGGCCAGTTGGGTATTTTGGCCAGGAGACCTGGGGACAGCTCAGGTGCACCACGTTGGCCCCGTGCAGAGGGTGAACAGAGAGAAGCAGAGGCCAGGGCTCTCAGGGCAACGGGACTGACACCTTCCGTCCTGCACGTCCATCTAGTCCGGCTCCTGCTGCCTTACGGTTGTGTCCTTGCCACCCGCTGGCAGAGTGGGCTGCATCTCCCCACCAGGAGGTCCCACCATGGCCACTACGTGACCTCTCCTGACCACTAGGAAAGGCTAAGTTGTCCCAGAGGCTGGAGAGCGGAGCTGGGGTTCTTCCAAGGACAGCAGGTGGACGGCCTCCTTTCCTTCAACCCCAGCCCCCTCGTGTCTCTGAAGGAGCTGAAGCTGCCGTGTGAGCCTGGGAAGTCCACCAGAGTTTTCCCAGCCCATTCCTGGCACCTGCTGCTGCGGGCTGCACTTTAACTCCCCAGGCACTGATAAATTCTCCTTCGTGCTCTCAGGCCAGGCAGGCTCCTCCAGAGAGAGCTCGGCCAAGGTCACATGGAAAATAACCCTGGAGCAGGGCCGTGCCAAGCTGATTCGGCAGACTTCTCTTTGTTCTTTCTCTCTCCATGGGCCTGTTTGATCATAGGTCAAATTGCATTCCCCTAAACAGAGGAGTGCTGTGCAGCAAAAGGTCCATGCAACTCATTTGATCTAATGATTGGACAATCTTTAAAAAGGGAGTCCAGGCCCACGGGGCTACAGGCTGTTCAGCCATTGGCTTCCACACAGCGAATCTTTCAGGGGAAAATCCACGTCCATGTGAGCCTGGCTGTGCACCCTAGTACATTTCCAAAGTCGCTGTTCACTTACATTCTTTCTTATTCCAGTAAGACAAAATAAAACAGCAAGAACATCAAAACCCCACACCAAGATGGTAAATTAGAAAAAGAAACATCAAAAATACGGAACAGACCCAGGAGAGAGACAGAAAGATGAACACACAAAAACTCTACATGCTTGCTGAGGATGACACAATTTGACCCTAAGCTTTCCAGCAGCTAGAATGAAAACGTGTCAAACCAGGACCCTAGAGAACCAGGAAGCGGAAGGTTAAGGCAGTTAGTTGCTTGACTCCCACCAAGCAGCTGAAATGCCTGACCCAGCTTCTTGAGACAATGCTGCTTGACTGAGGTACTTGAAATGTTTTAACTAACACGATTCCAACCTCCTCTATCCAGTCTGAGCAGGAGGACCCAGACATGCACGGAACTGACCCTGAATGATCTGAAGCAGCCTACTAAAATCTCCACCCAGGGAGAAGCTAAACCATTGTCTGAAATATGATGAAGCACATTCTGCCTTCAGCCCCACATAGACGCTCCAGTGTGGCCCAGAGCTCCAGCATCCAACCTCCCAAGACGTCTTTGTTCTATTTTTGCTTTTCTCCTTTTAAAAGCCTTTCTGGGGGCCTCCCTGGTGGTGCAAGGGGTTAAATCTCAGCACTCTGAAGCCATCAAAAGCTACTGTAGCAGGAGCTCACTAACCCACATGGTGCAGCAGACCTCTCCTGTCTCAGCTGCCTGTTCTGCTTCCTGCTCTGTCTCTGGTGAACCCTCTCACTCCCTCCCCTCCACCTATGACCTACACCCCAGCTCTTGTATGCATAAATAAATCTTTACAAAAAATAAAAGCCTTTCCAATCCACTATGAGGGAGGCAGTCTTTGGAGATTTATTTTCCTGCTGGCTTACTAGTTGCAAGTAATAAACTATTCTCTTTGACAAAACTTGGGTCGGCATTGACTGACACTCTCAAGTGGCAAATCCCTTGAGTTTTATAACCAAAAGAGTAATTTGATTATTATAATTATGTGTAATTAACTTTGGAACAAATGAATAATATTTTAAATATATTAGTGGCATTTGTTGTAAAGAAAGCTTTGTATCTAGTACAAAGTTTTGTTTGGTTTTTTAGTTTTAGTCTAGTTGTAACACTTCATTTGGGGTTTCTGACTTGGTGTGATTAGGGTGAGCTGTCAATCACAGACTCCCACAGCATACCAGGTAAGATCAGGAACCAAGCTCATCAATCAGACCTGGAAATTTGCATCTTAAAGAGAAACACCAAGGAACTATAGGCAGTTAAAGCAGAGGTGCCCTGGGAGTGTCTTAAAAGACAGTTGATGACATCCTGCTACCCAGAGTGCATCTGGTTCTGTCTTCCCTGTGTCATAAGTCTTGGGTTTTCCTTTGGGTCTGTGAAAATCCAAGCATCCTTTTAATAACGTCCTTGTAGCTTAACTAGCAGAATTTTTTCTGTTGCTTACAAGCAAGGATCCTAAAGATATGATGACATTATGTTTGTGTGGAATAGGGACTGTTCTCAGAGAGCAAATATTCATCCCGAGTTGCCTTCTTGGAAAGTCATAGTCCTAGACCTTTTATCGGTGTTCATGCGTGATTTCGCCAGAGTGAGGGGGATGTTGAGAAACGAAAGCCATTAATGAGATGGTGGGAAGGAGGGCCCAGGCATGCTGGGTATGTCTGGGTGGTCTCCCAAAGCTCTGCAGTGGGAGGGCCAATGGCTCCTACTCACCTTCCCAGATCCAGTCTTTAGAGGTGCACTATTGCTCCACCATTAAGTAGACTCCTGGGTGGTCATATTCCCTGTTGATTGCATAACTGGTTGAGAAACTGGGTGTAATCCTGTGTCTCTTGGTTTCAAGGAGAAAGGCAGTTCCTCCTCCTCACTGAGGCGTGACAGTATGGGATGAGTGGGGCCTGTCCTGGGCTCCAGCAGGACCAGAAATTGAGATTCTGACCCCTGCCTGGATCCTAACTGGGAGTGTCTGGGAGTCTGTCCTGGAGTTTTCACTTCTCAAAGCCTCAGCTCAGCCAGGGTCTACCTGGGCTGTTGGGCATCGTACTGAGTCTGGAGAGAACAACTTTGAGAAGAACACACTGTTTGAGAATAACTCCCCACGTCTGTACTGCAGGAAGGCCTGTGACTTTGGTCAGGTTCCTGTGTGTGAAGTCACTGATTAACCTTGACTGAATTCTCCATTCACTTGTTTATTCATTTGGCAGATCCTTAACGTGCTAAGTGCTATGGAGAGTTCCAGATGAATGAGGAGCAGACCCTGCCCCAAAGAGAGGGCCTCTCATTGAAGAATTTGTTCACAGATAAGTGCAGGGGCCTCCCTGGTGGTGCAAGGCGTCAAGCGCTGCACTTTGGGGCTTCTGCAGCTGCTGCAGCACAACTTTGATCCCCGGCCAGGGAGAGGACCCACATGGCGCAGCAGACCTCTCCTGTCTTGCCCACTGGTCCCCTCAGCAGTGTATTTCAGTCCATCTGCCTTTCTACTCCCTACTCTGTCTCTGGTGAATCCTCTCAACCCCCTGCACCTCTAGTCTGTACCCTAGCTCTACCCTAGCTCTAGTATGTATAAATAAATAACATCTTTTTAAAAAATAAATAAATGTAATGAAGTCCAAATGGCATTTGGAGTGGAATGCAGGGATACTGCTGACCGGGCCGAGGAACTGGACAAGACTTCAGTAGGTTCGGACCTTGAAGACAGTCCAAGTCTGAAGAAGAGAAAGAGGGTGATGGCTGGGGAGGCTTCTAGGAGGAGGGAATCCAGAAGGCGCAGCCTCAGCTAAGCCACAGGAGATGCTGGCTATCAATTTCCAGTGAGGAGGTGGCCTGCATGCTGTATTTACCAAGGAGGTGTCCAGAGACTGGTGGAGACTTTAAACTCTTCACCCACATCGTATGGAAAAAAAGTTGAAATGGATTTTGTTGAAGAGGATATTTGAAAAGCATTTCTCTGGAGAGAGCACTTCAGAGTCCTGCCCCTGCTCCCCGGGGCATGTTGTGCCTGCCTGCACCCCAGTGAAGGAAAGAAAGTCCTAAGTGGACCTGTGGGACGCCTTCCCCTCGCACCTTGCAGTTTGGAGGTCTCAGTAGGCAAGTGCCTGCCTCCCATTCAGGGGAGCCAAGACTGGAAGATGAGGTCACTGACTGCGTAAAATAAGGCTAACTTAGGGCCTGTCCTTTACCCAGGGGTTGGTCAGGACCTGAAATGTGTGAAAAGTAATGAAATGTGGACCGGAGGTGGCCACAGGGGAATCGTGGGAGACCTGACTCGTGGGGATGGTTTGGAGGCAAAGACATGAGCGGCTGCTGCTGGGGCACCACTGGAGGGCTTGGGAGGGTGACAAGCAGCCAAAATGGAGATGCTTTAGCCCAAGTGGAGGGAAAGAGCAGCAGCATCCCTCTCTGAAAGGAGGACATTCTTCAAGAACCCACAGAAAATGTGCCAGGACACTGAGAGGGTTATAAAGGCCTCCTTATCAGCCAAGTGAAGTGACTCAGGCCCCCTGGTACTCACTTTCTTGCTCTCTGCACTCTCCTCTCTTTCTCCTGGTCAATACTGGAGGGGCAGGCCTAAAAGTTAACCCTGCGGGGTGTAGGCACCCCACCCTATGGCGGGATTCCTGCAGTTAGGGGAGATACTATATTCCCTGCCTGCCTTGGAGTAACTTGGGGCAGAGCTGAGCAGCCAAATGACATGGGAGGAGACAGAAGCAGTGGGCTCTGGGGGTCTTGCTTCTCCAGCTTTGATTTGCACCTGGGGACTTGGGGGAGACACATGGAGGAGAGACATGTAGGGCTTGGAGGAGACATGTGAGAGACTCCTGGGAAGGCTGACCTGAGCAGAAACATTGGCGGCTGTTACCTTGATTTGCATTTCTTTCTCCTTTTGTCCCAGGTTTCTGGGGCCTGCATTACCCCTTTCTTGCTGTTCCCCACCAGAAGGTGCCTTAGGTTTGCAGCCAGCTCTTGGGCCTCAGCAGCCCCACTAGGGCCAATTCTGTTTGGCTGGGTGTTTGCCCATGAGGGGATGGGTAATTTGGGATGTTTCATTGTGACTATTTTACATGAAATTTTTTTTCCTACCTTCTCTCTACACGTCAATTCTGTTAAGGATCTGTCACACTAAGAGTCTGCTTTGCCTTTCTGTGCATGGATGGCCTGATCCTTTAGGAACTTGCAACCCCTTAACTATTTTGGGGTCCCTAGATACCCATCAATCACACACTGATACTGCCTCCAACAGGCCTAAGCCTGGCCAGAGCTGGGAGGCAACAACTGGAAATCCAATATTTTGATCATTGAAATTGACGGTAAGTTTCTATTACTCAACTGAACCTTGTTAGTTCCTTTCTTATGAAGTGACCCTAGGACTTTATTACCCAAGAGGTACCAGAGAAGTCAGGGGACCGGCCCAGATTCTCAAACAAGAGCAGGGAAAGAATGAGTCACACCAAAAAATGCACAGGAATACAGGTAGGAACAATAAACTGTGTGAAGACAAAGTCCTGGAGAAACCCTTACTTGACCTCTCAGTTCCTGGGATGTGATTCAAGCAACACTCATCTGTTAGCGGTGGGCTTGACAGCTCTGGGGGGAGCTGGGACACAGAGGCAGGCAGGACTGGGCTGGCATGTTTGTAATACATTACCAGGGCTGGGGGAGTTGTCGAAGGAAGTGTAAGAACTAGAAGGGCAAACACGAAAAGTGCAAGTTTAGAGCATCACCAAGACATCTTGGTACCTAAATTTGTGCTTTGAGCTAGCTCCAACTTCTGTGTTAAAGGAAAAACAGTGGAGGGATTAATTAAGTGAAAACTGAAGGGAGCAATGAGAGAAGGTCAGGAAGTGACGTTCTGTAGAAAAACCAACATAGTTTCTTCAGTAGATCAATGGCATGAAAGATAGAGGAGGACTATTCTAGACTAAAAGAGATTTAAGTGGAATTTTGCTAATAATAAAGTACCAGCATGTGGTTTGCTCGTTTTGACAGATACCATGATTATGTGAGATGTTATTATTATGGGAAAGTGGATGTAGGGCATAAGGGAACTCTATACCAATTCTACAATGTTTCTGAAAATCTAAAATTGCTTCGAAACAAACAAAAAAAAAAAAACCAAAACACTATGAGAGAGAATGTGTATGTATGTTGAGCTGAAACTGTAAATTGAAAGTGTGGACACTAATCTGGTTCAAAGACCCAAAATTGCAAGACACTTTTGAGACAATGAGGGAAACTGAATGAAGTAGGTGTTGCTGATTGTAAGGAATCTTTGCTTATCTTGTGACGTTGAGGTTCTGCACAAAAGCATCCTTTGAAGAGATGCCTGTTAAAGTGGGTAAAATGTCACAATGTCTTTAAAGTATTTCTGCACGTAGTTTAAAGCAGATGGAGAAATATAGTGAGATATTGATGATATAGTTTGGTGATGGAGAAATAAGGATCATTATACTTGTTCTCTATAATTGAACATCATAGGGAATATTAAAAACTTTTGAGTGCTAATTATTTGTGCTTTAGCTGGTATTTCATTAAGACCCAAACAGGTCCTGTAAGAAGATCCATTACCTGGGACTCAGAGAGGATCAGTGTTTTGTCTGAGATGACACAGCTAGAATAGGGCACAGCTGGGATTTGTCCAGAGGACCCTCTGCCTTCATAATGCCTTGTGTGAAAGGAAAGTTATCTCTGGGGAGACTGGAACACAGGCCTCATGCTTATATCCCAGGTACCAGGAACCCAGCGAGAGATCCATCTGCTGGACTGAGGAATCAGCTGTGGATAGTGGTGAGTGGACCAGTGCTTTTCACTTGCTTTTAATTGCATTACTTTGCTAGACTCTTCCATGAATCCACCATCTTACAGGGCAGAACTTGCCCCTTTTCACAAATGACCATCAGGCTCAGAGAGGCTAAGTGACTTATTCAAGGTCACAGCATGCCAAGTGGGGCAGCCAGGACCAGACACAGGCCCTGGAGACAGTTTCTAGACTGGGTGGGAGCCTTAAGAAAGGCTTTGCACCATCCCCCTTTATGTTCAGGGGTGCTGGCCTAACCGGGAACAACAGATGAAATTCTCACCACCCTGAGTGAGGGGGTTGCAGGTGCCCACTAGGGCTACCTTGGGTGAGTGGGCCCCACGGGGCTTTTGCTGTTCCTGTCCCTTCTGGTCACCCTCCTCCCCAGGTCTGCATGCTCACCCCCTCTCCTTCTGCCCTGATGTCCCGTCTCTACTCATACAAAAGCAACTCCTCCCTCTCCCCTCCCCCCACTAGATGTTATTGCCATCTGCATTCATATAGAAACACATTTCCTTTCTCTGCCCTGCTCTAGAACATAAACTGTGCAGTTGGGCTTCATTTTGGTCACTCAGGTTCCCAGTGGGGGCTCCAGGAGTATTTGTTGAATGAATAAATGTAGATATGGACAAGTGACTGTGAAAAGAGCAAAGACTGAATTGTGATTTTCCCTCTATTTTTGAAAACTATACATAAGAGAAACACTTTCATAGGAAAACCAAAGCAAAGTAGCAAGTAATTAAAATGCCCTGGGTTGGCGAGGGTTACAAAGCCCAGAGAAGACTCAGAAAGTCTGAGAGTAGAAAATACTACATTCCCCACCCCCCCACCCAACCAAGTCAGTCCCCCAGGTTTTACAGGTGATGCGAAGGAAGGAGGGGAAAGTGGTGGGGTTAGAGGGTCACCTACCTGAAGCCTGGAACCAAACGGCCATTGTCCCGCGTCTTTTTCAAACGTCTGGGAAATTGTTCTCTGAAGCCTGGTATGTTGAGTCCCATGACAGGGAGCTGCCTGGAGAAGCCCTGTTGAGTTCAGGGAACTACCTCCCACCACCCGGCTTCAGGCCTGCAGCCAGACTCCCTACAGGCCGCCCACCCCTTCCTCTGCTTCCTCCCGCCCACCCACGGGAGCCACCTGGGGAGGCTCCTCACCTGGCCCAAGTGAGTAGCTGGGCCATGGGCCATTAATTAACTCAAACAATTAACTCAGCTGTAGCTGGCTTCCCCCGGGGTTGCTCTGCAGGGCTCCTTGTCTCCCCTGAGCTCCTCTGGGGATCAGGAAGTGAGGACCCTGGAGAACCCCTGCCCCCAGGCTTAAGGGAACCAAGCAGGGAAGTTAACACTCAGAAACAGCCATGTGAGTTTCCTGGTTGGGTCCTGAGTTCCGAGTCACTGCCCTCCCCCTGGCTGCCCGACCCTGTCCCGGCCCACAGACCTGACCATGGGCAGTCAGGGCAGCGGCTCCTTGCGGCGTAGGCAGTGGTGCTGCCCAGCCCTGCTTTGCGCTCTGCCTGGGGGTTTCTCAGCCCCAGCCTGGGTTTTCTAGGGGAGCTGGCCTCTGTCCTAAAACCTCTGCCCACACCCTGTATGCAGGACCTCCCAGAACTGATGCTCTTGCTTCACAGCTGGGGCCTGACTCCACCTACTGACCCTAATGGCTTGTTCCTGAGGCCTCCTGCTAGGCCACCCAGCCCTGGAGCCCTGGGCCTTTCTGGACCCTGCAGAGGGTAGGCTGGCTGTTAGGAAGTTCATGCAGAGGCCTGAAGAGGAGGCAGATTGGAAGGTCCTACCATCAGTGTGGACAGCAGCAAAGAATCCAATCCTGGAACCAGGCCCAGGTGGCAGAGGGCAAACAGTTGCTCCAGGCAATGCAGCAGTGATGTCCCCGGGCGGGGGTGGGGGGAGGTGCTGGGACACATCCTAGTCTAGGAGTCTGTCAACTATAAATATATCCTTTGAAGTGGATGGACAGAAGGGTGGATGGGGAGGTGAATGGATGAATGGAGATAGGTAGGTAGGTAGGTAAATAACTGGTCACACATTTCCATCAGCCCTAAGTTCTGTGCTGGTGACTGCTGGCAGCTTATCCCACCCCCTTCTGATCAATCCTACTTGGAGCTTGGGCTTAAGATTCTGCTCGGGGGGCCTCCCTGGTGGCGCAGTGGGTTGAGCAACACACTATGAAGCAGACCACAGCCACTACAGCACGAGTTCGATTCCTGCTGCCGGCCAGCGAGGGACCCACATGGTACAGCAGACCTCTCCTGCTGTGCCCGCTGCTCCCCTCAGCAGTGTACTTCCATTGATCTGCCTGTTCTGCTCCCTGCTCTCTGTGGTGAATCCTCTCACCCCGCCCCCACACCTCTGGCCTGTACCCCAGTGCTTGTATGCATAAATAAATAAAGCTTTTTAAAAAAAAAAAGATTCTGCTCGGCTTCCAACCCAAGGCCTGAGCAAAGGGCCAGGATATTGGGGGGCATGCTTGTTCCTTCCTCTGGTCAAGCAAGGCCTCTAGCCATGAACAGCTCTACCACCACCACTGTCCACCAACCCCTTTTGACCCTTGGATGCACCATCTCTCCCTGTAGCTTTTCTGCTGCCACCAAACCAGACGGTACTTGCACCTGCTTAGGAAAACCGTTCTGCACATCCCCAAGATAAAGAGAAGCGATCTGGATCTTTGTTATTTGAAATAATAAAAGTCAAGGGAGCCGGTGGGGGCAAGGGGCGTCAGCAGCACAGAGACTGACTAGGGATGCATGTGCAGTGTGGGCCTTGGGTGTCACGTTGTGCCAGGCGGCAGCAGTGCCCTGGGGACCACAGGGTGGCGTGGCAAACTCATCTCCCCACACCATCTCTGGGTCCTGCGTACGCTCAGGCCCTGCCTGCTGAGGCTGCATCAGAGCTCCTGCCTGCTTTGAGTCATGAGACGGCAGGGTGCGCAAGTGTTGGGCAGGCACTGAACAGTGCTCAGCAGGGCGAGGCTGCAAGGCTCCCCCCAGCCCTAGACTGTTCACTCAGGCACCTCATTTCAGAACAGGGCTCCTGAGGGGAAGGCAAAAAGAGGATTTGGGGGTGGGGAGAAAGGGAAAGAGGGTCAAGGAAGAGAGGTTGATTGATGGCAGGTGACATAAGGAAGGGCAGGGACAAGGTCATGTTCAGCCTGCTATTTCCAGCAGAGCCCACTACCAGGCCACAGACAGGTGGGCACCAAGGAATGAACAGATTCCATCATCTTGCATAAAATGACCAGAGAAAAGCAAAACAGCAAGGAGGCGTCTGGGAAAGGGGAGAGAAAGGAAGGGCTCACCGCCACCAAATGAAAACTCAAGTGAAGAGGCTGGCTCCTTCCAAACCCCCACCAGGGAAGCTCCCTCATCTCCCAAGGGATCAGGCCTTCTTGGGAGCAGCTCAGCACCAGATGTTTCTATGGAAACCCGCTCTCCTTAGGGGAAGGAGCCAGCCCTGCCAGATATATCAAAAATGCATCTGAGGGTGAATTTAAATTTCTTCTTTATTTAAAATTTTTTTTCTGGGTTTTTAAAACTTCTCCAATATATAACATCTTCCCCCCACCCCTGAGCACGCCGTTCTCACCTCCTTCACTCCTGGCTCCCGGTGTGGGGAGCTGGCGGGGTTGAGGGTAGGAAGGAAGGTGATTCTTGGTCAAAAGGAGAAGTTCATTTGCACAAAAAATATAAACTGTGGAGGATGAGACCAGCACATACACGTATGGATCGATCTACGATCCACTTAAAAAAAAATAGACCCAAACTGTCATTTTTGCATTTGCAATAATATACAAAATAATATATATATTTTTAAACATCCCATGCCCATCCGCACACCCACACACATGCGCACACACACACAGTGCCAGCAGCCCCCTGCACTTCCGCTCACAGGGACGGGGGTCAGTAGGCAAAGATGACGTGGTAGGTGACCTGGTGGCCATTGTCCCAGGCGTACAGCAGGCGGTCCTTGGGGTTGTAGTCCACCTGGGTGGTGTAGGAGTACTCATTTTCGAACAGCAGCCTGGGGACGATCTGCGTGTTGGTGTGGGTGTCGAAGGCATACGAGATGTTGGCGTTGCGCTGGTTGGAGCTGTCCACCGCGTACAGCACCCCGCAGATAACGAAGCAGTTCCCGAAGAGGTGACGCCGCAGCCCCGTGCGCCACGTGGTCTCCTTCTGCGTGCTCAGGTCCACGGCATTGAGCTTACTCAAGACAATCACCTCCTGGCTGAAGCCCTCGTCGTCCAGGGCGGGGTAGATGAGCCACAGGCCATTCTCGTCCACGGCGAAGTCCACATCTGAGTAACCCTGCCACCGCCAGGGCGTGGCCTCCTCATAGGCCACGTCGTGCAGCATGGCCCAGGCGGCCACGTAGCGCTGCTTCAGGTCATACTTGATGATGTTGCGGGTGAAGGCCCGGTTGTAGTAGAAGGCGCCGTTGTACACCACGTGGCCTGTGCCAATCCAGCTGTAGGGCAGCTTGTAGGAATTGCTCCAGCGACCTGCACCGGGAAAGGAAGCAGCTCAGGCTAATAGGCAATGCCAGCCAGGGTGGGGCAGCCTGAGGTGATGGGAGGACAGGCCAGAGCAGGGGATCTGGAGCCCTGTGTCTGTGTCTCCATTCACCTGTCTGAGCCTCAGCACCCTCAGCATCCTCTAGTGCACAGAAATCACACTTCCCAGTGGGGCTGCTGCAGGGATTCAGGGCGCTAGCATGCACGAGCATGGCTTTAAGGGTCAAGGGCCATGGCAAAGAGAAGTGGGTTCCCTTCTATCTTCTGCACAGCACTCCAGGTCCTCTCAGGTCCCAGGGCCAGAACAAGAGCTGGCCCGAGAGCTGAGAGAGCAGAGGAGGAAAGGGGGTGTGGGGAAGGGCATCTGCTGCAGGGAAGGTCATTTCACCATCAGAAGATGCTGCTGCCCCTCTTGTCCTCTGCGGCCACCCAGAGATCTGACCATGATTAGATCTGAGGAGAGTGAAGAGGAGGAAGTCTCCTGAGCGGGCCCACGGCGCATACCTTGTTTGAAGTTCTCCAGGTTCCGGAACTCTACCAGGGTGTTGCCATAGTAATAATTGGTGACATAAATCCGCTCATCCTTGGCCAGCGGGTCCTTCATCCAAGCCCCCTCATTCCGCCCATACGTATTCTGGGTGGTTGGCCCCGTGATGGTGGAGAGGGTGTCCTTGCACCTTCCTGATGGAGAAGAGGTGGGTGGAGGGCTTGGGATGATGGAAGAGCGTCCACCTACCGAGCTTTTGCAGGCTCCCCACCTGGGACCCTAACTGCTGGGCAGGCTCAGGAGCCTGATCGCAGGTGACTTCTGTACATCGGCTCCTGTGTCTCTCTCATCTGCCTGTACTCCGCTCTGCAAAAGCCTTCCTGGGCCACCTTCCTGCCTTCATGTTTTGCTGTCCTCTGACTCCTCAAGCCTACCAACTCCTCCCTCAGGGCTCCAAGCTCCACCGTCTTTGCCTGACCCCACAGCCCCCTCTGAAAAGTCAGCTTTCCCCCTCCTGGATATTGTGTCACTCTCATGTGCGACAAATGGGCCTCTCACAGGAGGTGTCATCTGCCATCCCAGCAAAGCCTGCACACCTCTCCTCCCTGCATGCCTGCCCCGCCAACGCGTCAGCCCAAAGAAGAGGCAACTGTGGTTCTCCTCCCATATCCTCAGGATACAGAGTATCTGGCACATTGTAGGCAGAGTGGAAGCGCCGATTCTTGGATGAAAACACTGCAGCACTTATGTGTGACCGGGACACGGAGCTGCACCAGCTGCTCAGCTGCCCCAGAGTCCCGCCTGGCCAGGCAGTTTGGGGCTGGGTCACCAGCAGACAGCGGCCCTGACTGAGACTATTCATCCCCTGACTGTTCATCCCCTGAGGCCCACTGGTGGGTCCTAGAGAGCTGCCCTCAAGCCTGGATCCTTGTCACCACTGTGGGCAGGATGCCCGGATCTCGGAGATCACGTTCTCGCATGAGGAGCCTCCTTCAAAGGTGAAGTCTGCCTCGATGGGACAGGACCTCAGCAATATCCTTCTGCATGACTCCCGGGGAGACCCAGTGCCCAGGAGAGACCCTAGACCACTAGACCCATGGGGGGGGCTCTAGACCAAGCCAGAATCACACAATGCTTAATACGTAATATCATTATTAACACAGCCCTAAGAACATGCGATACTGAGCCTTGTGCGTGCTCCTCTGTCCTGCGCTGTGGGTTATGGGAGGGCAGTGGAAGAGGCAGAAGACTCTAACCCTCACAAGTGCTCCCACTCCTAGCAGCTGGGACCAGAAAAACCTGCCATTAACACGGGCCCCCAGGTGGGTGACAGTGATGCGAACAGGGTCCCTGACATTCACCTATGACGAAAGAACCAAGGGTTTTGGGGCTTACTAAATTCCAGGCCAACCCCATTTTCAAATTGTTCCAATCAGTTCCATCTGTTCTGTTCCCCCATGAGTGGTCTGAGGAAGGAGCCGGAGCTGGCAGGACAGGGCGGCACTGTGTCTTTGGCCCCTCGCCTGAGGCAGCCTGGCAGCTAGAAATGGGATGGACACTTCCCAGACAGGCCCCGTAGCTGGGTGCGGTTGGCAGGGCTCAGGCAGCGCTGTGTGGGGTTTATTGGGTCCTGTTCTGACAGAACGAGGAGGGATTCAGTCTCTGTAAGACAAACAAGAGAACCTACCAGTCAAGGCTCCTCCCCCTGCAATTGAACTCATCTGTTCAAGACAATAAACTAGAAGGCTTTGGCTGAGTCGGGCAACACAGGGCTGATGGAAAATATCTCATGCCCTGGCGCTAAGTGGGGCTTGGCTACCAGCAGAGACACTATGCTCCTTCGGACTTAGGTGAACCCCAGTGTGCTATTCCCAGAAAGAGGCATTTTTATGTGCCCCCTGACCTGGCAAAGCCCAGCCAGGTCACTGACTCCCCACTGCAGAAGCACCCTGGCCCAGGTCCCACCCAGAACCTCATAAATGCCAGTGGGAGGCAGGATTTCTATTAGTGGGTCACCATGGCTATATGCCACCTGCAAACGGCCAGTGAGCTCCTGGAAACAGGGCTCATTTGAGTTTTGGTGTACCAGGTTGCCCCAGGAAACCCCCAAATCCCTACTAGATCCAGTCTCAGCACTGTAGCTCTACTATGTTTGTAGATTGTGCCTTGAGAGCAGCCAGAGACCCAACCTAGGTCTTGGCCTTATGTCCGGCTTTGTAGTCTGTGTTGCCTCCAAAATGTCACAGAGATTTGCTGTCTTCTGTAGCAAAACAAATATATGCCTTGCCTACTTTACAAATGTGCTTAAAGATGGTGCAGTAGGCTGAGTAATGCACCCCTCCCACCCCCAAGACACCCAGATCCTAATTGCTGGAACCTATGACCTTACATGGTGAAAAGAACTTTGCAGATGTGATTAAGTCAAGGATCTTGAAATGGAATTGAGAAGTATCCTGGATTAACCAGTAAAGTTTAAATGTAATCAAAGCATCCTCAAAATGGGGAGAGGGAACTGACTGCAGAAGAGACTACATAATGATGGAAGCAAAGATAAGAGAGATGCAGCCATGAGCCAAGGAATGTTTGTGTACCGGAAGCCTGAAAAGTCAAGAAGTGGATTCTCCCTTGCAGACACATCTAGGTTTTAACCCTTTAACACTTATTTGGATGCTGGCCCCCAGAAGTGATGGAGAAGTTGTTGCTGTTTTTTAAGCCACAACATGTGTGGTTATGTGTTACCGGATGCATAGATGGGAGTACATTTTTGGAGTCAGTGGTCCCCCTTCTACAAGAAGTGGGGAGCCCTGCCTGCAGCCTGGACACCCTGAAACTCAGGACCCTAGGAGAGTATTCAGAGAGGATAGGCACAGGCAAGTCCGAGAGACAGACCTGTGTTGTTTTTTCTTAAGAGCATTTGAAGACAGGCTCAAGGGATAAAGTCAGAATGTCATAACTCAAACCAGCATCACAGTCTGACTCTGGGGCCATTCTGATGTCTCCCCCTGTGCAGCAAATTGTCAGCCCTGGAGAAAAGACATATATATGTGAGAAAGCAGGGGACAGTTCAAAGGTGCTGTTGATAAAACAGAATGCTGTCTACCACTTATCTTAGTCTTCCCAAGATTGTTGATACTAAGTCTTACTAAGCAATATGTATGTATTAATTATGGAAGGGGGTGGGTGGGTGATGAGGGGCATTTGGCCTTGCTTCAAAGGTTCTAAGGAACTGAAAAGAAGGGGTGCTTCTCCTCAGCATATAAATCTGTTCAAAAATCTCACTGTTTAAAAAAATAAACAGCTCACAAGGGGGTCCCCTCGCCTCTGGATGCTCAGCTATGACCTAGTTTGGCAGGCCTGCACCGAAAGCTACAGGGCATCCCATACACCCCTCAACCCTCAGTCCCACTGTGGCCTTAAAGGCTCAGCACTGCCTGGTGAGATGTGCTCCCAATCTTTGATTCCAGCAAGCCTCTCTTTGTATCTGAAACTGTGGATACCCCAGCCCCCATTCCAGCCATTCCAGGAGCCAGTTCCCTCCCTCTCCTGATTTCACAGCACTCTCTCCTTGGTGCTCATTTCCCTGGGCTCCAGCTCTGTGGCTGTTTCCTATTCTGCCCACCTTTCAAATGTCACCTTCAGCCTACGCTCATCCCTCCTATGTTCACTGGGCACACTCAGTGCTCACCCAGGTCTCTCTGCCCAGAGCCAGAGTGCTGTCTGCCCGCTGCCTACAGCCATGTTTCTCCTATTTACCCTCAAGCTGAATAGGTTTAAAATGGAATGTATTTGCTTCTGTTCATAGTCTGTTCCTCTGTACTTTCCTGTTGAGAGAAAGACACAGCCACTACTTATTAACTAAGCCAGAAACTGTGTTCAGACCTGCTGTCCCCTTCATCTCCCATACTCCCAGCAGTCACCAAGCCACACACATTTTATCTCCCACCCCTTCCTCTCTCTTCCACACATACATTCTGTAACGTATCACCTCTTGCCTGGAACCCTCCAAATCTATTGCTGGTCTCAGGCTCACCACTAAACCTCTAACCAACCCCCCAAGCCCCACTAGTTTTGATCTGCTTCCCAAGATATAGCTCTGATTAGACCCTTAATAATTCAACATTAACCACTGCATGAAATCCAAGTCCCTACCCTAACCCATCAGCCCCTTTGGCACTGCTGGTCTTATTTCTACCATTTGCCCTTAGAGTTCTCAAATTCAGATCCCTGCAAGAAAAAAGAGTGTCAGGAGATCTTGGTGAGACAGAAAAGCAGCTGGCACAAGGCTTCAAGTTTAAGACCATGCACACGGCGTGGGATGAATTCATCCCTCAGCTGTCAGCTTGAGCTCTCCTGCCCGCACCTGAGTGCTGTGTTTCCTGTGGTGTGTGCCAGGGCTGGTTTCACAGGGTAGTACCTGTGCCATCACACAGGCCCTCAGTCACCAGAGCTTGTCCTTGGCTTAATGCTCTGCTGTCACCTTCTTGAAATTCTCCATCATTTTATCTTCGAACTTCTGTCAGCAAATGATATCTAGTGGGACTGTGGAGCATGTGCCTGAGCAGAGAATGCACCAGTGCGTGTCCACCTGTCTCATCTCCCTTTGCAGTCAGCATCTGCTATGCCCATGAACACAGATTCCAGAGAGGCCCACTGGGCAGGGAGACCAGAGGTTCAAAGTGAACACAAGGGAAATGGTAGTCTCTAGACTGAATAAGAAGGTCTGGTCTGACAGCCCAAGGCTACACTTTCTGCTTAAATCAGAATCTGCTTGGAATTAGAAAGGAGGCTGAGGTGTCCCAGGAAATATAAGCCTCCAAGGTGTCGTTTTCTCTCTTAGTTACTCCCCTGCATTTGCCAAAAAAGAGGGAAAGACAGAGTGGCTTGTAATTCTTTCCTTTCCAGTCCTTCCTTCCTCTGTGAGATAGGAGACATGAACATGTGCACATTTCAAGAAGTGAAGCAAAACCAGATGCATTCATTTCGGTGTTTCCAACTCTTCTGCTAAGAACAAATCACATGTGTATGTAGAAGCTTTGAAGTACAAATTGTGTCATTTGGGGGGATTCCATGTACAATTTAAATAGACTTACATTTCCACTTGAAATTGACATTGCACGACATAAATATGAATGATGAAATGTATGCTGAAAATCAAATACTGTTTATTCACAATGGCGTTGCCAAGCGAAGAAAACACCACAATGAGAAAGAAAGAAAAGAGAGGCTACAGGAGGAAGAAGCTTATATTCACAATTTCACTGGTGCTTTTCCTGATTTTTGACCTGGGATCACATTTTTATTTTGCACTGGGCTCCACAAGGATGGTGCTGGCCATACCGGCTGACTTCCTGCTCCCTGCTCCTTCATACTGCAAAGCCACCTTTCTTCTTGGCCTGGCTAATTTGTCCTAATCCACCAAGATAACTAGGCTAGCATCTCTTTCCAGAAGAGGCTCCCTCTGACCCCACGCACCCTGTGTGTACCTCTGGCTTGAGTTAAGATCATGTCCCTGTGTGCCCTTGCATAGGGCTGGAACCTGTGTGCCCTTGCATAGGGCTGGAACCTGCCTTACCGCTGCATTCTCAGTACCCCAGCTCCTGCAAGTCGTCAGTGCTCAATGCTTCCCTTAACTGGTAAATCCAAATAATGTTCCATTGCCTAGATCTCCTCCCCACAGTCACTCTGAGCATTCAGTCTCTGCTTCCCATTCCCTCCATCACCAGATCTCTGGCTCTCTGTCCCAGCTGCACCCTGTCCCTTTGTGTCCAGTATGTGCCACTGGACGTGGCTTTCTTTGCCTGCTCAACTCATGCTGTCACTCTGCCTGGAGGGTCCCCTCTTCCCTGGGATCCAGTAAGCTGGGGGCTACCCCTGGGGGGTGGGCTCCATGACCTCCATGTTCAGAACTGACCATGACCTCCACTGGACCAGGTGCTCAAGTGCTGGGCCCACAGTAACCCTTCTGTGCAAATGCCCACACCCCACTCATGCCCCATCAGCATGGCGTCATGCCAAGTGAACCAGAGTGGGCTCTTCATCCTGGAGAGAGGTGTCCACCGTATTTCTCACCATTTACAAGGACTGTCTCTGCCAAGGAGTGACATCATGATGAAGCTCCCAGTGGTCTGAGGGACTGGGTGGGTGTACGAGCAAGGCCACTGAGGCAGACTGTGCCTCTGGAGTTGGGGGCAGGGGGCTGCCCATCAAGTGACTCAGGGTGCCCGATGGGGACACATCCCTGCGGAATCCAGCACTGCCCTGCCCTGCCCACATCAGCACCTCGAACTTTGTGGGGTGTCATTCTTCACAATCATGAGGTTTCCTAGATGACAACATGAGACAGGCTCTCCCTAGTATTGTGCTTCCAAGTGTCCTCTTTGCTTGCTCCAGCCCCTGAAATCAACCCCTTCTAGAACAGCAGGCAGAGCTACAGTGATGGAAGCCTGCGAGCCTGGGCCATGTGGCACTGTGTCCACCCTCTGCAGCGGCCAAGCAGACCTGCTGAGCTGCCCTTCAGAAGCGGCGCTCCTTCGCCAATGGCACGTCCCAGAGCTGCACTTGGGCTGGAAGCTTGTTCCGTAACCGAAAGTTAATTCTAATGTACTTGTTTGGGGAGTGTTTCTGGGAGTTTTGCAATTCCCCTATGGATAATGGTAGACATATCAGAACGTCACAAAACCAGGCTGGGATAGGATGCTCCTTTTCAAAGCACCTCAGATGACATCTCATATGGCTCAAAATCCAAACTGCTAACCTTTCACAGGCAGCAAATCAATGGGTGTGTTGGTTTCAGCCAAGTGATTTTTATTTAACTGATGTCTAGGACACGAAGTACATTATGGTCTTACTCCACGAGAGAGGGTTCCAGAAAGGAAATCCCTTCTACATTAACAGCAGCAGCCTGAGTGAGGCACTTGACAGTGATAAATGGACGATCAAAATGATTTCCCAAAGCAAACTTACCAAGACTCTGAGTCACCTGGACAGCCAAACCTTCTTTCACTCTACACCTCTCTCCTCACTCCCTTTCTCCTCACCCCTCTCTCCTCACCCCTTGGTATTTGAAGAAACACCACCTCTGTGTCCATGTTCCAATGTCTTTCCTGCAGTAGATGCAAGAGACAAAAGTCCCAGTTTGTGTGAAGACACCAGTAGGCCAGTCCTTCAGCAGGACCAGGCAGCGTCTACCTACATGCCCTTCTAACTGAATATTGGCCACAAAAGGAAATCCAGGTAACCCCGGTCAGGACCCAGGGTTTCTCCTGTCTGCGAATCAGCGTGTTAGTCAGGCTGATGGTAGGGGCCACAGTGCTAAGAAGCCCAGAAAGGTGCATGTGGGGTGTTACACTAGAAAACTCCAGGGGAGGCAGGCAGCAAGAGTCTGGGTGCTAGGATCCAGGCTGGAGGGGGTGAGGAGAGGGAGCTGAGAACCCCAGCCCTGCGAAGAAGTTACGGAGGAAAGAGGCTCCCTGGCTGGCAGACACTGTCGCTAAGGACACACGAGGTATGTGGCCTGCCTGTGGCCTGTCTTCCTTATCAGCACTCAAGCCACCCGCCAAAGGGGAGGTTTCTGAGTTCCTGGAGGAACTGTGCCTCCTACCCAAAGGTGAAACGGTGAAGGAACGGGGAGTTCTGGGGAGCCCGTACCTGTGACGTGAACAGGACCAAAGCCTCCGATGGCCCATGTGGAAATGAGAGCCTCTGCTCAGACTCAGGGGCATTCTGCAGGAATGAACCAGACCTGCAGTTTTGGAGTTAATTACTGTCCAGTGAAGGACTGACTGTCTATGTCACGGTCAGCTTGACATAGGGAAGCAAAAGAAAAAATTATCTCCTCTTTCCACCCAATCTCTGCCACCCCAAAACTACCTTCCTGCTTAGCTTCCTCCAGGCTGAAGTTCAAGAGATTATTGCCTGGGGTCCATTTTTACTGGCTGTTTCTCTGTTCCATTCTGCCATGATTCTGGAATTTTCATCCAATAAGAATTCTTTGCTATATGATGCCCTAATAAACTCACTTCAGAAAGTTATAGGATATGGTGACGGAAACACAGACTATACTGGAAGAAAGAGTCTTCAGCAAATTTCTAATTTCAAATGAGCTGCACAGAAGGGCAGGGAATGGCTAAGGTCACCCAGCTGTCACCTGCAGAGACCAGGCTACAACCTCAGGGCTTGGTTCCTGACTCCTCCTTCTACTGCCTTCCCTCTGGCAGTAGCTGGCTCCCTATTCTGAGGATGCCAAGAGAGCAGAAAATGGAAAGAAGGGAAAACTAGGCACAGGCAAACTATATGATCTGTTCAGTCAAGTCTATTTTTCAACAAATATTTTGATAAAATTATTAAATAGTACTATTTTTCAGTCACTATCAGTAGAGACTTTCTGGAGAAAACATTTGTAACTAGATTCCATTTTCCCTTCCCAGATCTCTTTCCCCCACTCTCACAAGTCACTATTCTTGGGGTCATCTTACAACTATGGAGGCAGAATGGGGCTGCATCTTCTCTGCTTCTGAAACATCCTTTGTTCCATCAGACCTAATAGTCAGAAAGCACCCCTTCCCTGCTTAGAAAACTCCTATTCACCCTTCAAAACCCAGTTCAAATAATATCTCCTTAGGAAAGCTTCCCCAGCTTTCTGAGCAGTCAGGTTAAATCAAGGTCCTCTTCCACTTCTCCATTCCTCTGGTACAGCATTAACCACATGATGCCACCCTGGTTCTATGCACTCCCAGGTCAGGGCTCAAGAGATTCTGCCCTGGGACCCACTGCACAGGTTATTTCTCTGCCCTCAGTCTTCTATTGCTCTGAGCCCCCCTTCAATAAGACTCTCTTGTTATTACATGATTTGGTAAAATTACTGCAGAAAACTTAAGTTTCGTCATCATCAAATAACTCAAACCTTACCAAAAAGCCTGGTACACTAGCACTTGACAAATGCTTATAAAACTGATGAAGAGAGGAGGAATCATAATGTGCTGATTTCTCTAGGTTTTAGTGAGGTTCTACTCTTATCACTGGCACATTTTGAATACCTGAACCCTACATGTTCAACCTGATCATCGACCAAAGGCGTACCTCCTCTTCATGAATAGTCCAACCTCCGCCCTTCCAAACCATTTCCAGTCCTCCACCTGGGGGAACAGACTCACCTATGACATTCCGGATATCATCTTCCTCTTCGGGGCTCAGAGTGGGGGTGGCGGGGGCTGTGCCCTGCCCACCTGTGGCATCTCTTCCCAACGAGTCTGTCCCAACCATGGTAGGAGGCGCTGGGACCGTGTACGTGGCCTCCACAAATTCGTCCTCCGGAGCCACTGATGGAGAAGCTGCAGCAGTGGGTGGCTGGGTGGCTGTGCTGGCCACGGTGGTGGCTGACCCCTGAGTAGGTGTGAGGACTGCTTCCCCTTCAGGGTCCGGCAATACTGAGGTGCTTTGGGGTGACGCTGAGAACCACCCAGCTGAGGCTGAGAGAGTGGGGTCAGGGTCGTGGGGAGCTGAGGTCTGAGGTGTGGGCTCAATGCCCATGTCGCTTGTCACAGCAGAGCCTTGAAGGCTGGTGACTGACCCCCTGGTGACACCTGTTAGCAGGTCGTTGTGCCTCAGAAGTTGGTCTTCAATCAGCAAGTCCACTCCGTTGTCACCGCTGAAAGACTCATCTTCTGGGAAAGAAACACAGGGTCATTTGTGGCTCTGGAAAGTGACACCTTTCATTGACCAAGAGCAGATGGCAATTGGCAGGCTAATAAGAGGGTTTCCTTTCTCACATGACGCCCTGGATTAGAGATAGAGTCCGACTGCGATTAAAAAGAGCGTCAGAGAAGCACAGCTGGCGGATCTCCTTGGGCGCCCCTGAACGGACTGCTGCTCAGCTCCGCCCAGGACCCAGGAAAGCCCTGAGGGTGCACAGGACCAGTGAGGAGCAAGTGGGTCACCCAGTCCCCTCATCCTGCAGATGTGTGGCGCACACACAACATGAACACACCCAAGAGCCTTGCCCTCACGGAGCTCCCTGTCCTGGAAGGGACGCTGGTTGTGTGCTTGAAGGTGCCATGGACAAGGATCAAACGGGCAGAAGAGGGTCCCGAGAACTGGGAGGAGAGGGAAACCTCCAGCCATGGGCCACTGTCCAGGGTGCGACTCAAAGGGATGGAGAGATGAGCAGAGGCTTAAAGGAGTAAGGGAGTAGCTTGAGCAGCTCTCAGGTGACGACTACTGCAGGGGAAACAGCAGCAGCACAGAAGCCCTGCAGCCAGAAGCTGCGGGAGAGTGAGCAGGAGTGAGGGGCAGGTCAGAGAGCACAGCGCCATTCCCGTGGGGCTGGGGCTTGGTGTTCCGACTCCAGTGTCTATTCTGAGTGAGGTGAGGAGACTGCGGGCTTGAGCAGGGGTACGCAACGCTGTCCAGCTAGGTCACACAAGTCTGACCACAGAAGAAGTAATTGCTAGATTGGATTTTATCAGCTCATCCAAAACACCTTTACAAAGTTGAAAACACATGTCCCAGGCAGGGTGAACATACTGTGATCCACATGGCTGACAGTGGATTGGTACCAGAGTGTGTATGAGACCCCTACAGATCCATAAGAAAAAAGACAATAAGCGGTTAGAGATGGGCAAGAGGATGGTGCAGCCATAGTGTGCCATCAACCACAAGGAGGAAGCACAGTGACTGAGCCTGGAGACTGACAGGAGGGGGGCACTGCACAGCAGAGGAGAGTGGGGACCCCCGCCCCCAGGGTAGAAGGGAGAAGGACAATGGGGAGGGGCAGGTGGCAGGGAGGAAGAAAGCAGGAGGAAGTATTAGGGAAAGTAAGAAGGGATAAGACGAACAGGGGTGTGAGGGTGTAAGGCAGAGGGGGGCTGGCGTCTCAGGCAGGAGCCCGGGGGACCCTGAAGGAGGGGACAGGCCAGAGAAGCCCACCACATGGCTCCGAGGGTGTCATTCCCCTCTAAGCCTCAGTGTCTTCGTTGCGAATGGGAGAATGGACTTAGGGGCACTGAAGAACCTTGTGACACAGCCCCGTGGTGTTCTGCAAGCCCAGAGAAGTCAAATAATTTGCCCAAGGCTACACAGCAAGGTGGAGGACTGGCAACAAGAACGCTGGATACTTTGTAACCACAGGGATTCTGGGGTGACCCAGCTGGGTCTGCAGGGCTGCAGAAGCCGTCATCAGGCTGCAGGAGGGGTGTGGTCTCAGCGCAGGTGTAGTTCCCATATCTATATCTCTCCCTGCCCAGCCCCCAGGGCGGTCCTGTTGACCCCAACTCACGCTGCTCTTCGATGTCATTCTCCTCCTCGGGGTCCTTGGCTTTGTAGTAGGTGATACCTCGAATGACAGTGGGCTTGGAGGCTGGCCGGCCCCTCAGCTGGACCTGCCTGTGCAGGGGCCGCTGGGGTCTCAGCACTGTGGGTGGAACCAGGGGCCGAGTCCTCAAGACCTCGATGGAGTTGATCTGCTGGGACACGGTTTCCTCTTGCAGAAACTGCTCCTCATACTGCTCCTCAGAGGAGACAAGGGGAGGTCGCATCAAAGCTGGAGCTAAGGGCATGCTCAGATCAACTGCTGATCCCCAAAGTTCTTCCCAACAACTGAACGCTGTTCTTTGAGTCTTACATGTATTATCTCTTTTTTCTTCCATCAGCCCTCTGAGTTAGGAACTATTCTTATCATTCCCATTCATGGATCAGGCACGCGGGGCACAGAGAGGTTATATACATCCCCCAGGGTCCCATAGCTGGTAAATGGCAAAGGAAGGATCTGAACCCAGGCAGTCTGGCTCCAGGACTCATCTGCCGTGGAACACAGTTCTCTTCTCAGCTCTGGCCTAGACATGTGGGTGACTTAGCTCTAGGGTCAGTTCTTTCCAGCAACATCCTTATAGGCAAGGGTGCTGGGGCTGGCCATGGGCTGGGGAGGAAACATGATTGTTTTTACCGCTGCCCTCAGAACAGACTGCTCTGAACCCTTCCTACCGCCTGGGAGTAAAGTCCAAAGTCCTTGCCCTGGCATACAGAACTCTTAAAAACTGGTCTTGAACCTGTTCAGGATTTATTTTCCTTGCTTTTCCCGCTGCTCCCACATCCTTGGTACCCTAGGCACCTGGAAGTCTCCCGAACCTCTTGCTTCTCCCGAGCTGCTGTCTTTGCTCAGACTTCTCTTTCAAGGTCTGGCTAACATCTTAGATCCCCTAGGAAATATGTGCAGACTTCTCCACTCAGAATTAATATTTCTATCCCAATCCTCACTTTGTGCTTTATGGTAAAGACTTCAAATTGACTTCCAGAATCCTGTCTCTCTCCTTGTTCCTTACTGATGGGAAGCTGGTTTAGTGGGAGTGCTCACTGGATAATGTTCTGGCCAGTGGGTACAAGTAGAAGTTGGTGGGAAGAGCTTTAGGAGAAGCTCATTAAAGGTGGCGTTAGGTGCAGGTGGCGGGGAGTGGTGGTGCAGACTCAGTGGGAGGCATCTTCTGTACTCTCTTCATTTCTCTGAACTGAAATGTGGACAGGATGGCTGGAGTTGAGCAGTTATCTTGTAACAACAGGGCGGGGTGCCCCAAGGGACAGAGCAATATGTTTGGGTCACTGAATATTAGCTGGCAGGGGCCTGGAGCTCATAGCCAGATTTCAGACTTTGCCCAGGAGGAAGCAAATCAGGCTCTTGTTTTAAAATCTGGCCTGGAGAAAGTCTGTTGTCCTCATCCCAACACTCCCTGTCCTGCCCCCCGCCCTGTCTGTACTGACTCCCCACAATAAGACTTTGTCCATATGGCACAACGGATATGGCAGCACCTACATGAGGATCCCTGCTCCCAGCACGCAGTGGGGACCAGGTTCTGGAAGACAGGGGGCTCCTTTTTCCTGGCATCCCCCCAGGAGAAAGCCAGAATATACACAGGTAGAGGTGGCTGTGGGACAGCCTCCATATCTGTTGTCTGACTCCCTAAGTCCCGTTACTTGCTAGTGAGGGGCAGGAGATGCTTGGCTCATGGTGATGGCATTTTAGTGAGCACCTACTATGTCCAGACATGTCCCTTTACATTAGGTTTTGCTCTATAGCAATGGGGCAAGGGAGACAGGATCGGCTACAGTTTTACAGGTGAGGGAAGAGGGGCTCGGAACCATGCAGCAATTTGGTCAGAGGTCAGTCACTGAGGTGGCCAATGGGGGCGCTAAGACCCAGGATACCAAGTAGCCCTGGCTGCCTCTGGAGCTTGTGCCCTTCCTCACACGAAGCCACAGGGACCGCAGCACTGACCACGGAACTAACTTGAATGCCCAAGTCCCAGGGCCACGGTCTGGCTACCGCCCAGCAGACGTGGGGATCCCTCATTTCCCACTGGAAAGAGCTGCCTGGGCGGCCAAAGAGCAGCCCAGCCCTTGACTCACACGCTGAGAGTTGTCTAATTGGGGGACCCTGGTTTCCCTCTGCATTGCAAATGCAGGGTGTCATTTCTTCGTGGCAAACCTCAGGAACTGTCTTTAATTCCAGTCTCTCAGGGCTGGACAGGAATTGCACTTCTCTCTCTCAGCCAAGGAGATGGAGCAAGACCATGGCCAGCCTTCGCCAGAGAACATATAATTTCCTTGGCTCCACAGGCGACATGCTGGATGCTTTGATTTTTCTCTCTCTGCTAATCCAGGAGTCTGCTGTATGACTTCAACTCTGGTATCCTGAAGTCCCCACTCCCCCTCTGCCCCCAAATTCCCTTTTCGACTGGCCCAGAAAGAACCTCTCTGTAGAGAGGCCACCAGCAAATTGTCATCCACTATTCCAAGAAGCCCTGCCGTCATCTACAGCAGCTCTGAAAACAACTGAACCCAGACACCCCAATTTGCCCCTTTCAGCAGGGGGCTATCTAAAGAGACAGAGGAATGAAAGGGCAGAGGGGGCATGTGACCCTTGGGCCTCCTGCTCCCCACCCCCTTGCCCTCAGCCCTGGCATACACTCCCGGCTGTACCCCCTTCACCCTGGTGTGGGTGGATTGTGCTAACTTCAGCAGTGTGATGAATGGGGGTTTCAGGAGGGAAAAGGATTCTGCTGAGCAAGGAGAAAAAGAGTTTGATGTGTTTGACTTGGTTTGCTGTTTGCCCTCAGGAAATCTGAGCTGGGTTCCTGAACATACCACATAATGTGTCATCAAGACAACAGAAATTCTCCAGCTCAGCCGACAGGGAGACTGGAAGCCAAGAGGCTGCACCAGGCGGCTGAGGATGTTAGCCCAGCTGCGCGGGAGCTACCGGCCTGGGGTCGGTGAGCTGCCCCTCTGGGTTTCCTCCAGCCCCCGAGTCCCCCTCTTGGATTCACAGGTTCAGATCTGCTTGGGGATGACCCACCAAGCAGATGACATGTGCTCAGTGACTGGCATGCCGAGACCCCCAAAAATGAGAATAAAAATAATTGTTAAAAGAATATGCTATTTCCAAAAACCATTAAAATAGTCATCGTGGGCAAAGCCAGAATACTCCTGGCTTTCCTGATACTTATTTTATGGTTTGGGACTGTTTTTATTTTGAGTCATATATTGGGCAGGGTGCAGGCAAAATACTGTCTTTGGGGCTACGGCCCCCTACGTTCTAATCTGTCTGCTCTCCTGTTTTCAGATAACATGTGCCAGAGATTACACAAACCCACAGTTGCTGTCTGCTTGGCACCACTAGGATGGGCTTCTCTGCCCGAGTGCCAAGTCTGCATACCCAGTTTTACTTCCTCTCTTACCCCAACTCTTAATGACCAGGCAAGGAGTCCAAGGAGCAATGAATGCTTCCCAGCCTTCTGCATGTGCTGGCACCGTGAGCCTCGGCACAGGGGCTCTGGCTGTCTCAGATCCTGCTCCACCCATGCCCTGCCCAGTTGCCCAAACTGAGGGTCTCCTTCAACAGTACACCTGGAACCCACATTCTGTTATCCACTGCCAACCCTTGGCAACCAGTCAAATCAGCAGGGCCTGGCTTACCCGCTGCTCCCCCAAGGCTGCCAGACCCTCTTACTACGTCATTCAGCCCTGCCTCACTAACAGCCTCCCACACTCTTCCAGCCCGATTGCCAAACTTCCGTTTCTTCTTTTCCCCTGTGGGTTATCTCCCAAATGAATGTCTGTTTCTTGGGCATCAACTTAGGAAATAACTCAAACATGAAATGGTAACACATAAACATCACTTGGTAACCAGAGCCAAAAGAAACCAGCACCAAGTGGGACTGATGTTTAAGCAAGTCGGTCTTTGTTATCACTCACGTCACATGAGACTGTTCTGTTTCATGTAGGGGGTGACATCGAGCCCGACAAAGATTGGAGACAACAGGCCACCACTTCCCAGCCATGCAAGGGAGACCATGCAACTTGCTGGATCTATGTCCTCATCTGCAGGGTGAGCCTGTGTGCAGAGCCATGGTGCAGACCACATGACACGTGACGCACGTAAGGCATGCACTACTGAGTCCCCTATAAACAGGGAGGACCCAAGTTGTTCCAACTCTGGGAAGTCAAGTGCTATTCCTATCATGCCCGGCCAGCGGGAGTGAACTGGGAAGGTCGCCGAAAAGGCACACGTGTGCTCCTCCTTACTTAGAAAGACAAGGGATCCCACAAAGGCACATGGGGTACAAGGCAAAGAAAGGGCTGGGACTCAGAAGAACTGACTTTGGTCTGGGCTTCGACACATGCTCACTGACACTCTCTGACCTCAGTGTTGAAAGCAGGACCCAGCCCTGGCCAGGCAGACCACAGAGTTGAGCCACAGATGAAATGGACCATGCCAGGATGGGAACCCAAAAGCTCTATCCACGTGTGGGGTGTGGGAACCCCAACTCCCAGGCTGCCCTCAGAGGTTCTTGGTGGCCGGGCCGTACCTCGGGGTGTTTGTAGGCCGCCGCCGCATCCCTCTGCAGGGCCGAGCGGATGTCCGGCTCGCTGTCCAGGATGCTCTTGGAGCAGTTCTCTTGGCCCCGCCTGTTCACCTCAGCGCGAAGGTCTGCCATGTCCTCTTTGATCTGATCGCTTTCCTTGGTGAGGTTTCTGGAAACTTCCTGAGAAGAGGAAAAAAGTGAAAAGTGGATCCATTCAAGTCTAAGACAAACAAGGGCAAATGGCCACCACATATGCATAGCTCGAGACACAGGCTGAGGACGGGGCCAGGAGGTGCGGGCCCTGGTGCCCAGCCCAGTGCTGACGACCCGCGTGGGACCCATGAGCATCGTGGAGCAGCGGGGCCCCAGTGCGCCCACGCTGGCTACACCCCTCACCACCACGACAATGGGACCACCACGCCCTGGTCACCAGGACTCACAGCGATGACCCGCTGATGAGGAACTTTACAAACAACAAATGGCACCCACAAAGGTGAACTGGGAGCTCCATGACAGAAGGGTTTTTGAAGCAATTTGAGAAGAGCTGGCCAAAGGAACCTACCTCACCAGCTTTTCTAATGAGCGCAGACTCATTAGACTCATTGAAGAGCATCACTCGCCTAGAAAATGGACAAACTGGACTCAAACTCTCCTATTTCCCCATTAAAAACTCTTGCCCTCAGTGATCCCCACTGGGCAAATTCACTGTGCTTCAGAACTAGTTCATGCCAGAAGGGACCAAAGTCACGTGTCCATCACCCCCTGGCAAGCTCTTCTGACTGGTCCAGTGGGCTGGGCTGGGGTGTCAGGAGCAGCACCCAGAAGGGGAACTCAAATGGGATTGGGGGGTCACAGACAACTGTTAACCAGGTTGGGATTGCCCTTCTCCTTGAGTTATCTCTAGAGAAGTCTCACTACATGGGTCCTGCCTCATCTGGCCGAGGCCCCTATCCTGTGGTTTCCACAGACATCTGAGCTCTAAAAACTGTTTTCCTTGGGGCCTGTTGAGGAGGGTGGTAGAGGAAACGAGCATGAAAACAGAGGATGCACTTGCTTTCTGTCCTTTAACACACGGATGTGTAAGAGCGCAGAGGCTGCCAGGCACAGCCCTGCCGCCCGGTAAGAGGGAAGCCAGGGTGGCCCAGGGCCAGGGGACGTGAGAGCCCAGGCAGATGATGATATGCAGACACTGTGGCTCCACGGCGCCCCCACTCCAGGGGTCCCCTGGAAGAGCCTTGCTTGTTAAAACTAACCAGGCTCCCGGACCAATGACCATGCCACTCTCAGGGCATTGCATGCCAGGTTCTGAACACTGGAAAGACTTGATGTTTCTGAGGGCTTAGGCCAAGCTGGCCTCTCTGCATTGCACAGAATTAACTGTGAAATGAAATCCCATGAGAAGGCGGTCTTGTTTCAAGAATACCTGGGAGGACGGTGTGGCCGCTCCTGATAAGTGCTATGAGGCAGTCAAGTGCAAGCAAAGGTTAGGGGCACAGATTCGGGAGGAGCTGATGGTTGCCATCTCAGCGCTGCTACCGCTACAGCCGAGATCTCGGGCAGATGATTCAGCAACCTGCACTCAGTGTGTCCACGTGTAACTGGGGCCATTCCAGCACTTTCCCTTGGTTATGATGAGGGGCAAATGAAGTTAAAATACATGAAGTGCACAGGACAAGGTGAGTGGCTGCTGGCTCTCATAGAACACCATAGATGGAAGGGTCCCCCGAACCCAAGCCTAACCCTTTGTCACAGACGAGGAAACTGAGGTTCAGAGTAATGATGTGATTTGACCAAAATGACAAAAAGGAGGCCGAAGCCTGCACCTCTCAGCCCTCTGTCTTCAGTCCCACCCGCCCCCAGGTCACTAAGAATGTGGGAAAAGTTTCTGTGTACCCAGGTCACGTCAAAGGGGCCATGCGAGCCAGCAGCTTAGTCTGGACAGACGAGAGGACCTCAATGGAGGGAAATATGGAAATTTGGACTCCCATAAGTCCTTGCTGCTCAAAGTGTGGGCCACTTACACTTAGCCAGCTTGTTAGAAAACACATCTCAGCTCTTTGCAAGCCTACTGAACTGAAATCTGCTTTAAACAACTTACCCTTGTGACAGGCATGAACATTAAAATTTTAGAAGCGTTGCCTTAAGTGTACGAAGTTTGGGCATTACTGCTGGGAAGGAGGCAGAGACAGATGAGAGAGGCTGTTTTCCCAGAGCCCATTCGGGCCAACAGAACCGTTCCTGGTGCTTTCTGGGATTCAGGCACCTCTGTACACTCACGAGAACCTGCTAAGAACTGCGCTGTGCATCCCCCGAACCCCACATCCCGTGGCACATAAACCAGCAGATCCTTCAACACAGTCGTTTGGTACAGTGCTGAGATGAAACGCAGTGACTGGAACAACATGGCTGGTCTGGGCAGTCAAAGACCCACTTTCTTATGTGTTCTTGCCTTTAAAGTCGCAGTTCCCAGGAACCCACTGATGAAGTGAAGCGGGAGCTCACCGGCCCTTCTTCATTAATGCATTAATGTGTTCTGCTCAGGACACAGAGGGTCAAGGGTAAGTCACACAGACCAGGATACTGCTCTGAAGAACCCGTCCACGGGGCTGGAGTCAGCACCAAACAAGAAACAAACAAGAAAGCACCCACCAGTGAGAAGTCAGGTGAGGGGTTCAGGCTCCGATCCCAATCCCAGGGATGGGAGTGTGGGGGACTGAAGTGACGCACCTGAGGCTCAGCCAGTGGCCCCAGCACTACCCTCCGGGGGGCCCTACGGCAGGCCTGGTAGCCTCACTGCTAAAACAAGAACCCTCCCCGCAGTCCCGTGCCGTCGCAGGGAGGCTAAGGGCCTTGTAGACTTAGCTACAGCACCCCCCAAGTCTGTGGGTTTCCAGGCCCCTGCAAGACACCCCTTCTTAGTGACTTCCAAGTCTCTAATTCCCTTTCTTGTTTTAACGAGAATTCGCTTTTCTAGGTTTGCACAGAGGAAGGCTTGAAGAAGCATGGCCCCAAGAACCCAGGGCAACAGAG
Source organism: Galemys pyrenaicus (assembly GCA_019455555.1). NCBI lineage: Eukaryota > Metazoa > Chordata > Mammalia > Eulipotyphla > Talpidae > Galemys > Galemys pyrenaicus. The sequence goes on from JAGFMF010011405.1 coordinate 63,804, forward strand.
TTTATTCCCCTCTTGGGGCAGCAGAGCCCGCCAGTGCCTGAATAAACATGCGGCTGGTGCGGCATCAGCCCATCGCCTGCCGGCTGGGCCAGCTGCCCATCCCAGAGCCCCAGCGGCAGCTGCTTTGCCTTAGTTGCCCCTCCTCCGCCGGCCACCTCCACCCCGGGGGTGCTCACTGGGGCTCTCCACTCCCCCCACAGGGCTCTGTCTTCTTCACCAAGGGCCTTTGTGGGGCACTTAGGAGGCTGCTGCCCACACAGAGCACTCCGACCCTGCCCTGGCAAAAGGGTAAACCCCATGACTTCATGCCTCAAGCTCTTCCCCCGGGACAGCTGCAATCGTGACATTTATGGCATTTGCAACTTGGCTCATGGGCCGGCAACATGATGAAGGAGGCAGGAAAGGTCGCTCTCTGGCACGGCGGGTGCACCACATGGCCCTGCTGAGGATCCTGGCACTGTGAGGAGGAGGCAAGGGAGGAGGGAGGAAGAGGAAGTAGTCATAGGGTTGGCATGTAACAGCCGTGGCAATTAGAGATCTGGGCACTCGGTCATGAGTCCTGAAGACGGGCAGGGCTGAGGGACTGAGAGGTGTTTACATGACAACACCTGCCCATGCTGAGGGGCACGCAGCTGGCACGGGAGGAAAATGCAGAGACATCGCCACACTGCTGGGTGGGCACCGCTGTCCTGTGCTGCCAGCAGCCAAGTGCACAGAAGCCAGAGGGCAGGAAGCATGTGACCCAGGCAGGCTCCTGGGCAGAATTGGATGGGGGTAGAGTGAGGGAACAATCAGCACTGAACAGCCCCCTGATCAGTGTGCAAATTTAAGGGCATAGAAGCTGAGACAAGCAGATGTGGAGCATGGGGGTGGGGGAAAGCTGGGCCCTGGAGACATAAGTGTCCCAGCCTGGTCCAGCTGTGGGACTCGTGCCTGGGGGAGATCACGTAGCTACTGAAGTCCAAAGCATTGGGACCTGACTAGAAGTTGGCGTGGTACAGAGCTCCCAGCCCCAGCTGGGAAAAGAAGTGATGATTCCTACCTCCCAGGGCTGGTGTGGAGGATGGATGAGGAGCTGCCCAAGTCAAGGTGCCAGGCACAAGTGGGCTGGGTGCTACAGATAAAGCTGAGCAGGTGGCCCCTGAGGTCTGAGCAAGAATAGAGGTGGAAAAGGACAAGGTGCTGAGGTTTGGTGCGGCTGGTCCCAGGGAAGGTGAAGACACAGGCTGGAGTGTTCAGAAACAATAGACATCTCGAGTACAGTGAGCCAGTGGACAGCTGGGCCAAACTATGGCCCCAAGTCACTGTCAGGCATGGGCCCACACCCGGGGGCCGCCTGCCCCGCACCAATGACTTAATGTACACAGGGTCCAGGTGCACATGGAAGGCTGGGGGCAGTGGGAACAGGTGTCCCTATCGGTGTCAAATGTGGGGTAACTGGAGCCTTAGTTGGGGGTTGGAGCACCCGCCAGCTGGTCCCGCTCTCCTCCAAGACCAAGGTCCAACTAGGACCAGGTGGCCTAGGATTGCCACCCCAGTCGACAGCTGTCTCCAGGCTCTGGTAAGAGAGACCAGCTAGAAACAGCTGGACCCCCCGTGATGGGACGGGCATCAGCCCTGAGCACAGCTGACGCGGACGGGCAGCTGGCATCTGCAGCTGTCATCTTCAATCACCCCCACCCGTACCATGTGCCAAGCATCCGGTCTGCACAAGCGCTCCGCTAAGACAACTTAGGCCCAGGCAGCCCCTAAGAAGTCCAGGGCCTGGAAGGAAAGTTTGACAAACAAAGAGCAAACTGTATCAGACCTCTGATTTTTAATAATAGGGGTGACCCTACCCTCAAATATATCCTACCAGCTCAGGCTGTTGCTAGGCTACACATGGAGGCTCTCGCTCTGTAAATCCCTTTTGCCAAGAAGGAAACCTTTCTGGCCACAATGACAAATTAGATTTGATGTATATTTAACCCCAGGAGAGGTAATATATTGACTTGAATGCATATTAAGATGTAAATCGAATTAAATAACATTAGAGCTGAAATGGATCTGAGAAATATTATCTCCAACCTGTTCCCTTTTCACAGATGAGGACGCTATAGTCAGACCCGGTGGGTGACGTTCCCCTCCAAGCTGCACTTGAGGAAGAAGAGTGAAATGACTGAGATCAAACCCTTCTGTGAAAGCAGATTCGATCAGAGGAGAGAGCACTCGGGGTGTCCCAGGGGAGTGGAGCAGGGAGAGAAGGGGAGGCTTGGAAAAAGACAATTCTCTTGACTTGTGGAAAGGACTGTGCAGATGAAAATTACATTTTCCTTAGTTGATGAAAAGATATATCCCCCAGGGTCAAGAATGTGTCTTTGATCTTGCCTTCCAGACCAGAAACACAACGTCACCAAACCCTTAGGTTTGGGGGAGAAGCCTCAGCAACGCCTGGGCCAGCATGTTCTGGGGAGCGGGCCAGTTCTGGATCTGGTAAAGCCATCGTAGACATTACATCTTACTTGGACTAACATTATTAAGAGAAAGGGCTTCAGATGACACCCCAGGCTTCATAGTGCCGATGTGTTTGTGCATGGGGTTTGCAAACTCCAGCAGGTAGTTGGAGAGAAAGACAAGAGCCACCCACACAAGAAGGGGCCATGCGTGCACGCACAGTCTGGGGAGCTTTGTGGCCACAATTCTATTTTAAGAGCATGAGCCGTGCACCCACGCATAGCAAAGGCCTATGTGTACACTATCACCCACACGTCTAAGGACTTATAAACCTTCACAGGTGTCCTGCAGCAGAGCAGGGGTGGGGAAATCTTCACAAAGACTTGCAATTTTTATAGGAATGACCTAATCCCGCTAAGGCCTTGATGCTAGAAAGGATTATTTTAATGATCTAGCCTTCTGTTGGTCTTTTTCTCCACTTGGTAATAAATCTGCTTCCAGAAGCAGCATGTGGTACTAGGTTGTACCTCAGGCCTCTTGTCCTGCTGCCTGCAGAATCCACTTTTCAGGCCTGAGCAGCATCCATGTCTTTGGGCATCTGGCTGCATTCAGGGTAAAAGTCTTTGTAACTGAATTAGGTGCAATGGACAGAGTGTGTGTTTGCCTTTCGAAGCTGCTGACTTTCCTCTTTGGGGGAACCTTTGCTCTGTGTCCACCATCCTCTAACTCCAACACATATCCATACTTCCTATACCCCCTTCCCCTTCCCAGTCACTCCAGCAGAGGGGTAGAACACCCCAGGGTTCAACACACTGAAGGTACTTGGACTAGTTCTAGGGGAATGCCCATGGGATTTCAGTCTCCACAGGAGACCCAATGAATAGGTGAACAGGAAAGACGTGAACAGAAAAGAAGTTTGGTGTCATGTTCTGGAACACAATGAAAAGGCCCTGTTAAGATACACTCTCCAAGAACGAGAAAGTCTAGCAGTACCAATGTGGGTGAGGTTGTCTGTGGATCTTTCATACCCCGCTGGAAAAGAGGTGAACTAGAGAAAAGTCTAGTGATGTTGTCTCATGTTGAAGAGCAAGACATGAATGACCCAGCAGTCCCATCCCCACTTCCACACCATGAAGACATTCACACAGGCACCTTTACATACAGCGAGACTCTTGGGGCCAATGTGAACGATGAATTATGAAACTGAAAACAACCCCATATCACCAGCAGCAGAACAGATCAAATCCTGGTGGTATATTCTTACAATACAGCACCACATAGCAATCGCTATGAATGAACTATAAGAAGAAAACAACATAGTAAGTACTCAAAACAACGTTATATGAAAAATTGACCGCACACAAAGGTGCGTACACAATCACACCCACACACCTAATTCTGAAGGAGTCTATGTATTTAGAATTCAAAAGCAAGCAAAACTTGCATTTAAGGATGCATCCTTAGATAATGGAAACTATGAAGAAAAGCAAGGATTAACATAACAGGACAGAGCCTCCCTTCAGGGAGAGAGCAAGAGAGGACTTGGGGTGGGGGGACTCTGCTTTATTCAGCTCAGGGGTGGTCACATGGGATTTGTTTTATAAGGATTATTAAGCTAACTGCTTTTTGTTTATGCACTTTCCTATGCATATGCTACTTTTCACATTGGAAAACAAAACTGAAGCAATCCTTCCACCAAGCAGAGCTCCCAGGGCTGATTTTAGGAGACTGAAGACTAAGAAGTCCAGATTGTATTTCTCTCCTTCCTTCCTCTTTCATGTGCAAATGGACTTTCCATGCCTATGTCATCCTATAGACTGAGGTGGTGCACGCTCGCGCACGCGCACACACACGTACACACACGCACGCACGCACGCACGTGCGCGCGCTCGCTGCTTCTCCTGCCAAGCTCTGCTCTGATCTGGGCAAAATGCCCCTTCAAACGGACCCCTGTTGTCTTATTTGACCTCCAAAGAACTCCCCTTGGGACTCAAGATTATCCAAAGACCAAGAGCGGAATTTCAGTTCTATTCCTCCAGCAGAGCCAGGTTGGAGAGGGACTGTTTTTTCCATTTACCCAACATCCTGCCTTTCAAAGACTGCAGACAGTCAGCTGCAGGAGCCAGGAGACAGCGGCTGGACCTCGAGTCGATGGACACTCTCCTTTCCATAAGCCCATGGCCCAGGTCCACCTGTGACGACTGTCAAGCCACAACACCTTGTCACTCCAACATCCTGGTTTAGAAACTTACTCCCCCTACCACCCCTCCCCCTTACCCCTACCCCACCACCCCGCTGAGTGGAACCTTCCAGAACTCAACCTTAATCCACTGAATAGGACTTATGGGATATACTCTAATTCTGCCTGGAAATTCCCTTGGCTATTGTTTTAAACTCCAATTAGGAAAAACTGATCCTTGCAAGGCAGACAGCAAGAATTCAAAGAAATCTGCAGGGCTCATTAGAAAGGACTCGACCAGGAACCAGAAGCCTGAGCTCCAGCTCGCCGTGACTATATGGACATCACCTGACTTCCTAACATCTCACACCCTGTCCTGCTCAAAGGAACCAATGACTGAATGTATACAAGAGGCCTTAAAGACCACAGCATGCTATGCAAACATAAGGGGTGATGAAGATGATGATGAGGAGGAGGAGGGAGAAGATCATCATCATTACTAAACAGATCCAGATTTTGCTACTCAACATACTCCACTTTTGAAGAAGAGTTATACTCCTGGGTATAACTAAGACTGCTTCTGGCACACACAAATAACTATTATAATAGGACTGCAAAGAAGTCACACAACACCCTCCCACCCTGTTAGGGTAGTGCTATGGTCCCACACTCACTCACATCCCTACCCTGTGCCAACCAGGAGGGTTCAAGTTGCACATGAGAATGGAAACAGAGGTTGAGTGCCAAGCTCAGAGTCTGAGTGTCTGACCTTGGCCTAACACACAGAGGCCCTGTGTGTTAGTCTTGACCTCTTATTCCAGGCTGAGTTTTGCAGACAGAATGTGGCTGTCCAGTCATGGGACACAGAAGAGGTGGCTGTCATCCCATTCCTATAGAAATGCAATTCATTTTTTAAATGGGACATTGCACATTTGGACAGTGCTGGGAGCCAAGGGAAATGACCACTTTGTGATATCCAAGGCCCAAGTGGATCGACTTTAATTCCTTTTGAGCCTAGTTGAAAGAATCCAAAAGTGATTACAAGTAGAAGAGCCCCGAGCGTGCATGAAGTCCATCAAGAGTAGGATGGCACTAACCACTCCCGGCCTTCTGATTCCATCAGTCAACACTGGGAAATGAGGGACTCAAGAGGCTGAGTGACCTAAGTCTTACAAAGGCCCCCAGGAAGAAGGGGCAGATGGGATGGAGTGACGGGGTCCTGCTGGCCCCTCTGACTGTCTGCAAAGCTCAGGCTCCAGAGTCTTGCCCCCTCTCATCGGACCTCACCTCTAAAGCGACTGTGGCCCTTCCAACTGCCGGAGCAAATGGCCAGACTCAGAAAACACTTCATCACAGCACTGAAGAGCCAAGCTCCTGGAGGGCGGATGAGCTGGTCACGTTCTGGGAATGTCTTCAGGGGTGTCAGGAGTGTCCTAGAAGCAGTTCCCGTAACGCCAGTGTTTCATCATCCTGTCCCAGTTCTCTGGGCAAAGCCACAGGGGCGTGTTTGCCCCCACTCACGCCTGGGCCACAAGTCGAGCTCCTTGTTTTAGTTAATCATTTTAAAGTATTTCCAAAATGACTAGCTCACCAGAAGATCTGAACAGACACTTTTCCAAAGAGGACATACAGATAGCCAATACACACATGAAAAAATGTTCATCATCACTTCTGATCAGGGAAATGCAAACCAAAACCACATGGTGACACATCTGACACCATGAGAACAGCTTACATGAAAGATATTGGTAACAACAAGTGTTGATGAGGGTGTAGAGAAAAAGGAACCTTCGTATACTGTTGTTGGGTATGTAAATGGGCGAAACAACTTTGGAAAAGAATATGAAGCTTCCTTTAGAAGACTAAAAAAATGATCCAGTAAATTCATGTTTGGGTATCTATTGGAAAAATATGAATTCATTAACTTCATGAAGAGTTGTGTACACCATGTCTATTGCAGCATTATTTATAAGAGCTAAGATATGGAGACAACCAAAGTGCCATTGATGGGTGATGGAAATAAAGAAGATGTAATGTGTGTGTGTGTATCCAACATTATTCAGCTATAAAAAAGATGAAACGTTGCCCCCTGCAGCAAAGTGGAAAGAACTCAAGGGAATGATGCAAAGTGAAATAAATCAGAAAGAGAAAGACAAATATTGGATGAGTTCACCTATAGTGCAACACAAGGAAACAAAGCAGATGAGCAGACAAAAGAAAAAAAAGGTAAACCAGTGGACACTGGCAAACAGGGCTGAGGTTACAAAGGGGAAGAGAGTGAAGAGCAGGAGCAAGGGCAGAGGAGTCAGTGCATGGCGGTGGGTGGCATTTTGTTTTATAAAATTACAATCGTTTTACTCGGAATAAAAATTGACATTACAGGAACAAACAGGCAATGTCATAGGCTGTCAGGGCCCCAGCTCAGCTGCCTGACTTTCCCAGCCCCAACAAGTGACAGCAACGCCACTGTAAATGGCGGTGAGAACACTGTGTTCCTTCTGCCTAGTCCTTCCTCTACCTATCTAGAAGAGCCTGCCTGCATTAATTAAATGGAGGTAAAAGTGGGGGCATGGAGAAGTTACACACTAGGGAAATGAACAGCGATTATGAAAGAAATATATAATGATTCAAGAAGGAAGGGTGTAAAACAACCTGAGGATCACCTGAAGCTCCAGGACTTTGTTGCTGAACTAAACTTGAAAGCATAGAAAAAAGAATGACTGGGATACAAAGTAAATGAGGGAAAAAAATAAAGAAATTAACAACCCTAGACCAGAAGGGAGATGTGACCACCTTAAAATCAGAGGTAAGATGCATATTGCATTTTTACATTTCATTTATTTCTGAGTTCCTGGAAAGTCATGGTTAAAATAGAAATACATAGGCTATATGGGGTTTTTTTAATGTTCACATCATACATAACTATAACAAAATGGCAAACCAAGGAAATTGACATTGGTATGAAGCATGTGTATAGTTCTGTCATTATGTCACATGTGTAGATCTGTGTAGCCAATTTACAACCAAGACTTCCCTAGCGTTACCCACCTGCAGGCACTCGTCTCCTCTCCCATCATCCCACACCCCTTGGCAGCCATATATTTGTCCTCTTTCTCTATAACCTTGCCATTTCAGAAAAGTTGTATAAGTGGAATCATGTAGTACATGACCTTCTGAGATAGATTTTTTATATTTACTTTGTTATGGAGTTTAGATTAGATTTTTTAAAGTCACATAATACCCTTGAGATACATGTACTTGTTGTGTATATCAACAGTCCATTCTTTTACTGATGAATAGCATTCCAAGGTATAATGCACCATGGCTTATTTAATCATTTCCCCCTTTTTTTTTTAACTTTTTTGAAAGAAAAAGGAATTATATTTTATTCTACTTTTTCTTCACCACCATTCCGTATGCCCCTTTGACACTTTTTCCCTCTTTCCCCACCCTTCTTAACCTCAGAGGCCTCATTTCCTGTTAGTGTCGACTAGTTTTTATAAGTATTTTGCTTTGTTAAATTGTATGCTCTGTAATGTCCAATTTGCCTTTATCATTTGACTTGTTCTACTACATATAATTCCCTTGAAACTCTTCTGTTTTGCTGTACATGGTAATAATTCACCTTTCCTTATGGCAGAATACTATTCCATTGTATAGACATGCCACATCTCCTTGGCCCATTTCTCTATCAGTGAGCACGTAGGTTGATTCCAAGTCCTAGCTACTGTAAACAATGCTGCAATAAGCATTGCAGAGCATGTGATTTTTGGAGATGATGGCTTCATGTTCTTCAGATATACATCCAAGAGTAGAACTACTGGGTTATACGGTATTTTGATTTTTAGTTTATATGGTTATATATATGTATATATATATACATATATGAAAAAAGCAAGGTATTTTTGTTTTACCAGTTCTCTTTGTCACCAGCAATTTGGCATGATTTTGGATGAACATAATCTGTATGTGTGTACATATGTATATATGTGTATATGTATATACACACATACAAAAACATTCATCCAAAATCATGCCAAATATATATATATGTATATACACACACATATACATATATATATTTTACCAAAAGAATATAATGGGTTAATTCTAGTGATTTCTCAAAAAATATTTTGGGAAGTTCATGCACAGGCCTGATCAAGACAAAGAGAAACCCACAATCTTCCTTACCTCCTCCAGTTTATCCACTCGCCCCACCAACTTGGTGGTGACTGAATGCAGCTTCAGGAGATCCAGGCCATAGAAGGCTCCTTCCAGCATGTCTATGATGGTGGAAAGCTGTGAAGCAAGGGCAGGGTTAGTCCAAGGCAGGCATAGACAGACCCAGGGAAAGGCGTTTCCTTTCAGACGCCCATGATGGAAGCTCCACCAGGAAGCCACAAGTCAGGAATGGGTAGGTGGCCCTGAGAAACTGCCATTTGTGTTGGTGGGCACACAGACAAACTCATTGCTGTGGGCAGTCTACTTTCTGGAATACTTGGGTAAGAAAACAGAAGTACCCTATGAGAACAAGCAAGCCTGAAGTCTAGACATCCTCACCAAACCATTTATACTCTCTTATTAAATCTGCCAGTTGCAAGGATGTCTTTTTCAAACAAGACACACTGTGTGCTCCTTGAAAGTTAGCCCTCGAGGGCCCTCCCTGGTGGCACAGTAGATTAAGCAACGCACTATGAAGCAAACCACAGCCACTGCAGCATGAGTTCGATCCCTGCCCCCAGCTGGGGAGGTGACCCACATGGTGCAGCAGACCTCTACTGCCTCGCCCGCTACTCCCCTCAGCAGTGGGTTTCAGTTGATCTGCTGGTGCTGTTCCCCGCTCTGTCTGGTGGGTTCTCTCACACCCCCCACACCTCTGGCCTGTACCCCAGGGCTTGTATGCATAAATAAGTAAATCTTTAAAAAAAAAAAAAAAAAGAAAGTTAGCCCTTAAACAACACAGATTTGAACTGCCTGGGGTCCATTTATAGATGGATTTTTTTTTTCTATCTGAAAGTTCTGTGTTGACAGATTTGACCAATTGCTGATGTCAATTGGTTGAAACCCTTGATGCAGAACTCACAGAGACAAAGGGCTGACCGTAAGAGACTAGAGCATCCTTGGATTTTGGTGCTCTGGACACTTCTAATTCCAAGGAACAACTGCAGTTAAATTTTGAAGGCCTAAAGTTATAGTCATATTTTCCACCATGGGAGATAGGATGGGTGCTCTTCGTTCCCGAGTGGCTGAAGGGCCACTGTAGTGCCTAAATAGCCAGCTGTAGTGCCCATATGGTCTTCATCCCCAGGGCACTAGCACCAATGCCTGCTCCATAACAGCTGAGCTATAAATACTCAACAAAGGAGCTTACACATGCCAGTGCCTGGAGGACACTGAGTGTTTCCGGAGCACTCAGCTTCATCTTCATTTGTCATCTACTGGAGGCTCTGGAAAATGCCAATGAAAGTTTCTCCTTAGCGCTACAAGCCTGGGGCTGACCCTGGGATTCAGGGGCTGATCTCTGAGATAGAAAGCTGCCCAAGGGCACCCAGCCTTCTCAGTTTGGTCATATGGTCCCTCCTGCCAGGATACCCTGGGAGCATGATGCCCCCTGGATTCCCTGGTGGCATCCAGGGCAACTGAGCAAGGAAAGGGGGCAGATAGGAGATACTCAAACTGAGCCTCACTGCCAGAGACTGGACACATCCTGGCCATAATTATGCAATCTCTGCTCTTCTCTCATCTCCCAGTCTCACTTTCAGATGAAGAATTTTTTGTGAGACGTACTCAGGTTTGCTCAGTCCCTTTCCCCCACCAGAGGAAGACAGCTGAAACTAGTTAAGAGCCATGGGAGCCAGCTGGTATGTACCACAGTGATTTTCAAAGTTCTAATAGAACAGTTTGCCTGCTGTCATTCTAGATGCTCCCAAGAGTTCAACCTTATAACTGGGTGAATGACTGTGCCTTTGGTTCCATGACAGATCTGTAGCTCTGAGTGACTTGGCCAGATCCCTGAATCCTCCTTGCCTTGTAAGCACGTTCTGCTTAATGGGACACCGAGGAACATGAGTTACCAAGTGAAGTGTACGGGGTCAGGGGTAGGGCAGAACTTCACGTGGTCTTCCATTAAAGGAGCTGGATCCCTGGGCTCTGACTATGTCAGGCATTCACCAGGCACTCAACAGTTATCATCTGGCCAATTCTCAATACAGCCCCACAAGGTCAACATCAGTCTTCCCACTTTTTATTCCAGGTGACTGAGGACAGAAAGGTGAGATCAGTTGAGTAGAATGCTGTAGCAAACAGTAGGTGGCAAGGGTACGAAACACTGTCATCTCAGGTCATCTCCCAAGGTCATCCAAGGTCATCTCCCTGCCCTGCGCTGCCAGTGAGGACAAGAGTGGGGTCACACAGAGCCCCCAACCAACACAGGCTGTGGCACACGGCACAGGCTCCGGGTTTGACCTAGAACAGACCCCAGATCTCTCCTGCCCTGGAGGACCACAGACTCAAGCTCCATGTCTCTCAGCCCTGTGGGCTGAAGGTAAATGGTGGCAGCAATTCTCCAGGGAAGCAACTCTGAGTTGTCTTGGCTGCCTGGGCCTGGCAGTCATTCTAGACCCGACCTCAGAGGCCCACCAGGAGAGGCAGACATAGTGCATCTCCCTCAGACATCAGGCCTGTAAATGGCCTGTTTGCCAGTCCTGGGTGTACATGCACCCCTCTAGAGCCCAGGGCTTAACCTCCTTAAAGGCTGAAACAAGTCCCTGTGATTCAAAGGCCTCACAATACTCAGCAACATCCCCACTGGGCTACCAGGTCCCCCATGTGCCTCTGTCCCACAGCCTCTCCCATACCAGGTCCTACCTTCAAGTCCTGGCTGTCTGCCTCCCGGAGCTTCTGCAGCCGGAAGTCTCCCTCACAGGGATTGAGGGCCGACGGGGGCGCCACACAGGCACACTTGCAGGAGGAGCCCGAAGTGATGGTCTCCACGGTGTAGAAGTCTTCCTTCCTGGAAGTCCCATCGTTCACTCTCTGGCAGGCGTCTCGGCCCAGAGGTCTCACTATACACTTGCACTGACAGTCCGAGCCCTCAGACACGGCCTTGACTTTGTCATAGTCTCCCAGCAACTTCAGAGAGATTGGGGGTGGGTGGGGGGTGCAAACAGAGACATCAACCAGGGTCCTGAAAAAGACTCTTCATTCACTTTGCTAAACATCCTGCCCTGCCCGGGGACCTCAGACCACTCTGAACTGTGGGGCGAAGAGGGCACTGCAACGTCTTTTGCTGACTGACACTTCCTTGGAGACACTCAGAATCCGGTCCTTTTGTTTCTCTTGGAAAGCTGTGTATTCCTAGGGGCCTGAACCTTTCATCATTTAAAGAAAAAAGCAAAAGAGTCTCATCATTTTCCAGCACCCCCCGCTGGAGCCAGATGAGACTCAAACAGGACAAGGAGATGGATTAATAGAGGGGACTGACCTTCCACTCTGAAGACCACAGTTGATCCTTGGACAACACGGGGGTTAGGGGCACTGGTCTCCTCAAAATCCTTGTAAACTTTTGACTACCCCAAAACTTAAGTACTAATAATCTGCATTGATCAGAAGCCTTAACGATAACATCATAGTCAATCCAGACATACTTTGTATGCTATATATATTCTGTACTGTAGTCTTATAATAATGTAAGCTGGAGAACAGACAGTGTTATTAAAAATGTATTTACAGTACTGTACATTTATTTACTGATACTATAAATTCATGCTGTCTACAACGATCTCTGATTAAGTGGATTTGAGATGTCAAATCTGTGTTGTTCAAGACCATCTGTAACTTGCTTCTGCCTCATTCTTTCATTCACCTGTGATGTAGTGCCTACCTGTGACCATGAGAGGCGCTGTGAGGGGAAAGAGATGGGACAGACAGAGAGCCTGCCCACGCAGGAGAGGAACCAAGAACAGCCACATAAGTGGAGCGTGAGAAGTGTCCCTGAAGCTGCCAAGTGCAGCGAAGAGCAACTCCAATCAGGAACCAGGGGGGGCTTCTTGGAGGAAGTGGTATTTGAGCTCAGCACTAAAGGAGGGGTTGATTTAGAGAAAGGGAACTAGGAGGGAAGAGACAGGTCCTGAAACTCGTAATGTTCATTCAGTCTAGGAGCTCATTTAGCTCCCAGAATGCTTTCTGAACCCAAAGCCAGAAGAATGAACTGGCAGCACTTGAACTGGCAGCTTATTCAGTGCTGAACATTTCCGTGTGAGTGTCTGCCTGGACAGCCTCCCTATGCAGGAAAACACAACAGCAGGCTTACTGAAGCCACCATCCTGGCGTTTGCTGAAAAGGCTTTTCCCAGCTCCTCTCCAACAGACCTGGTATCCCCAAATCCAGGGCGTCCTGTGTAAGCACAGAGAAGGGTCTCCTACTTTTGACAAATGGGCCTGGCAGGCAGGCGCTGTAATTGTCAGAGTGGAAATATTCCTGGGATGCTGTCTGAGGGGAAGACGGCTTGTAATGTTTTTCTTGCAGAGGTTGGGTTTCTTCTAGTACTAATATTTGTGTTAGGGCTGTTGTCAAATACAGAAAGGATCAGTGGAAGAAGTTGTGGTTCTGGGTGACGCTGGTCTTTATGGGACTGGTCTTTGGGGAGGGGGGACAGTAAATCCTGGCTGTTTTGCTCTGAAACTCAGCCTAGATTCTTGCTTAACAAGGCTGGGAGACCCTGGGTGGGTCCTTCCTTTCAGGAGGCTCAAGTTTCAGGAAAACTTTTGTTGATGGTTCTCCAGAGCTCCCAAGTGGAGTTTTATATCTTTTTGACTTAGGAGTCAGGCCAAGGCTATGGGTAGGTTTAGGTCATACAGTGACATAATTATTAAAGGAAGGATGAGCAGACCAAATGTTTGATTAGTGCCACGGGGGGGGGGGTGCTCTCTGGTGGTGCAAGGGGTTGAGCACTACACTGTGGAGCTTCTGCAGCCACTACAGCATGAGTTCGAACCCCATTCAGGGAGGGGACCCACATGGCACAACAGATCTCTCCTGCCTCACCTGCTGCGCCCCTCAACAGTGTACTTCAGTCACTGTGCCGCTTCTGCCTCCCTACTCTGTCTATGGTGAATCCTCTCACCCTCCTCCCCCCACCCCTGCTCCCCCAACCCCAGCTCTTTATATGCATAAATAAATAATAATCTTTTTAAAAAATGCCAAGGGGACTTTGTTCTTTTTACACAGAGGAGATAAGACCCAGTCTGAGGGCTTAGTGGAAGGGCAGTAGCTCTGTAGGGGTCCATCCCTCAGCCTGAGGATTATGATGACACCACTGTACAGTCATGCCATGCCAGCTGTGGTGAGCATGCAGTAAATACTCCAGAGAGCACGTCCCTAACAGATCTGTGCTGAAGTTTGTCAGAAGACCCACCTCCAGCTCCAGTGCTCTTTACAGAGCCTGCCTTATAGCCCGTATCTATACGGAACAAAATAAGGGCCTGAGGATTGAGTCCAACAAACCAGTGAAAGTACTTTTTATAGGGACAGTTACAAAACCCATCACTATCAGTTGTCATGTAAGCCTACCCCACTCCCAACAACTGCCACATGGGAGTGGATCTGCGTTTGCACTCTCTCCCCCAAACATGGGGGTCTGGTTGTCAGTCCCTCTCTTTGGGGTCCTTACACTCATAACACGTGTTGTTTCCTGTCTTCATGCCCTGCCTGGGGCCTGGCTCAGTGCCATGAAACATCTCCCCATGGGTCAGTCATCTGCCACCTTTCCAACCTGCCCACCTGCTCTCACATTCTGAGGCTGGTAAACAGGCACACAGGCAGGAGATGGCCACGCTTTACACGATTCTTGAACCAAAACGGCTTAACTTGGGTTTTTCCTTTTTTCTCCAGTTGTTCATGGACTCTTCCCTTCTCCTCTCCTTTCTCCTGATTCCTAACTTTGGAAGACCCCAGGATTTTGAAATGAAATGAAATATGGAAAGCAAATGACCTTTCCTCTAGTCATGCAGAGAGAGACCCTTGTCTCCACACTCTTCTAGGAGGACCATCTTCCGGCTCCTGCCACCACCCCGGCAAGAGGGGTGGGTACTGGACTCCTACCTGTGACAGAACATTCTCTTGGTTGTCCGCCTCATTTTGCAGAATGTCATCCTCCGTGGGTGCCGCCGTCTGCACATCTGGAGGCGCGCTGGTTCCTGTGGGGTGAATGCTGTACCCCCCGTCCGGAGCCACGACCAGAGTGATGCAGAGAACTAGCAGCAGAGACTTGGCCATGAGGACGCGACAAGAAGGGCTGGGGTCGGGTTTGGGCAAAGACTGAGGCAAATGGGTGTTTGGGCTAGAGCCTGCGAGTGGCTCTGGGAGCGCCTCCTAAAGCTAGGTGCGGCTGAGCGGGACAGAAGGCAGCACCCCAGAGACCCTGGTCATCTCCTTCCTGAGCAGAGCGATGGCGCGGCTCCCGTGGAGAGCTGGGCGAGGGGAAGGTGGAAGTAGCACGGACTACCCTGGCGCGCTGTCCGCTGAAGGGGGTTCAGGTGGAAGACGCGGGTCACCGCAAACGCAGCTGGTGCGCGCCGGGCAGGCGGCGGGGAGCCTCTGCACGCACCGGCACCGGCGCGGGCGCGGGGGTAGAGTTTGGGAGCGCTCCTACTTGAGGCGCGGGGCGCGGGGCAGGCGGCAAAGAGCTTCGGGACGCGGGAACCTCGGGCCGCCGGGCCGGAGGCGAGGAGCCTCGGGGCGCACGGACACTGGGCACCAGGCGCGGGACAGGGCCAGTGGCGGTGGCGGCGCGGCGAAGGCTGCAGGGCGAGGGCGCGGCGGAGCGCTGGCGCGGAGGGAGGGCGGAGCCTCTATTGTGCCGGGGCCGCGGGGATGCAGCCAGTGACGGCGCGGAGGAGGAGGACCGAAAAGTGCGCTTCGACTCCCGCGGAGGGGCGCCCGGCCGACCCCGCCCCCAGAGCCGCCGGGGGTGACGTCGAGTGCGTGCCCCTCTTCTGCCACAGCACCCCAAGCGTTGAAGGGAGCGAAGTTCCCTTGGGCATGGGACCCCTGAAGTTTGGGGGTCCCTCGTGCGCATTGTTACCAGTGCGAGGGTGTTTCCTCGGGGTGGAGAGGCGAGCACGGAACGTCTCCCCAAGTCTGACCCAGTTAGCACCCTGCACACCCTCCTTTTATTGCATCTGGGGAGACTGGGCGCCTTTGCGCTTGGGCCGTTCTCTTCCCTGAATTAACGCTGGGCAGGGGCTCCGGCAGCTTTGAACTTAGCGCCATTGGTCGTTTGCTTGTTGGCTACAGCTTTGGAGCCTGGTAATACCTCCACCCAGAGGCTGATTCCTGAACTCCCTGTTGGAGTGTGTCCTGAGTTCGCCAAATATAACCACCAAAAGTGATGAAAGTGGCTGTAAATCTGACCGTCTTTGCTTGTGCCCGTGGGGTGAAGCTGCTGCCCCAGAATCAAATGATTGTCAAAGGGGACCCGCTCTTACTTCGTGGGTTGGGGTAAGTCTCGGGGTTTCTGTCACTAGATTATGATTATGTCACAGTGTCCCTTAATTAGAGTTCCTTTTATAAACTTACTGCCACGATTAAGAATGTGTGAATTTTAGGAAAGTCTCTGCACCTTCGGGACAGCACATACCCCAGCAGTCTGAACACAGCAAGACTCCCCCAAAGATGTGAAGGGTGTTATTATGCTTCCTGGCGAAAGTCAAACACCTTGCCTCAGTGCTAAGGTATGAGTTGTAATAATTTAAGTAATAGACTAAGGGGACTTCAGCTCATAAATGATCGTACTTAACAGAAGTATAATAACAACTATTAATACTGTTTTAATAGTTTTTTTTTAAATCCTAGATTATGGACAAAAATCCAAAATGCTGAGTAACTGAGCTTGTGGAAATCAAACACCCAATCACAACACACAGACACACACACACACACACACACTATAAGCTATCAAATCTTTTCTGAACTTAGATGAGAGTAAACATCTATAAAATTAAGTCTTAATATTCAATTGAAGGAAGTGTTGGATGTTGGCTAAGTGCAAGGCAACAAGTTAGATTTTTGATGATGAGATTGTCCATGTCTTCAAGAAGGGGGCTGGCAGGAGGAGGTAAGCAGAAGGAGTACTGGGATTGTAAGGCGAGTGGGGTTTAAGGAGCGATAGGTTGCTTCCAGTTGAATAGTCAGGATTTTATGGAAAATGCTGGAGATGCTGGGATGATGGGACCGTTTCAACAAGGCAGCAAAATCAAGATGGAGGCACCAGCAAAAAGCTACCCTAGGCAAGAACGCCAGCCTCACCATGCACATTCAGATCTGACTGGTACTCATTTCTCCTGTTGAACCTAAATACATGTCCTTTTAAAGTCTACTTTTTAAGGTTCTCTTTGAAGTTTAGTCCTGTGGTCCTATACAAAATATGTCTGAGATCTTTCCCACAAGAGTTTTGTCTTTCTGCTTAAAGAGAATGAATCACTTCTCCATCTCCTCCTTCTCAAGCTAACTATGCTCACTTTGTCATCTTTTCCTCCATTTTATTCACCTGTTTCTTGTACCAAATGGTTTCCCAGAACTTCCATTATTCTGGTTCTCTTTTCTCTAGAAAGACTCTAGTTTGAGTAGATGTTAGGGCATATTGAAACCATTTCTTCTCTTTTTCTGTACACTGTTATTTTATTAATGCAGCCCAAGATTGCCTTAGCTTTTTGGCAGTTACATTGCACCTATGATTCACATTGATTTATTTTTTCTAATGTAGTTTTTTTTTACATGAGTTTTGTTCTGGTTTCCTCCATCCTGGGCTCTCCAGCTACTTTTTTTTTTTTTTTTTTTTTAACACAAATACAGTTTCAACATTTTTTTCCCCACTGAATCATTTCATCCTGTTGAAATCTTATGTTTTTTTTCCTCTTGTCTCAGTTGGGATAATTTCCAAATTTAATAACCATAGTTTCTGTCTTGACTCAAATCATTAATTTTATTTTTTTAAAGATTTATTTATTTATGCATACAAGAGCTGGGGTACAGGCCAGAGTCCAGAGTGGTGAGAGGATTCACCAGACAGAACAGGGAGAGGAACACGCAGATCAACTGAAGTACACTGCTGAGGGGAGCAGCAGGCGAGACAGGAAGAGGTCTGCTGTGCCATGCGGGTCCCCTCCCTGGCGGGGGGCAGAGATAGAACTTGTGCTGCAGTGGCTGCTGTTTGCTTCATAGTGCATTGCTTAACGCACTGCGCCACTGGGGAGGGCCCAAATCATTAATTTTAAAAAGCCACTTTCATCCAATAGTGTTGGTGCTAGGGCTTTACAGCCATCGCAGGATGAAGTAATTTATTTTTGCTGCTGACACTTTTTGTGTTGATTATTCAGTCAGAGGTTGTGGTGCTGAGCACAAAGGCTTCATCATGCCTACAGGCCTTTCTTTTTTTCAGATGTTTTAAATTTATTTATGCCTACAAACTGGGGTACAGGCCAGAGGTGTGGGGGGTGAGAGGATCACCAGAGAGAGATGGGGAACAGACCAAGCAGATCAACTGAAACACTGCTGAGGCGAGCAGTGGGTGAGGCAGGAGAGGTCTGCTGCACCATGTGGGTCCCCTCCCTGGCTGGAGGCAGGGTTAGAACTCGTGCTGCAGTGGCTGTGGTCTGCTTCATAGTGCGTTGCTTAACCCATTGTTAAGCACCAGGGAGGACCCCTACAGGCATTTCTTGAGGGACTTTTGTCACTGGTCTTGTAGAACCGAAGATACACTCCTCCCACTAGCCAGTCTGATAATCTGATCAGAAAACCCTGAGAGGAGCTTGGTTTGGCTTTAGAGCACCTGGATTGATATACCATAAACTCCTTGCGTCCTTTGTGCTGCCCCTACAGACTCCAGTTCTCTAGGTGCTCAGCATGTTGTGAAAAAAACCCTGGTCTCCCTGTTGAACAACGGCATCCTAAAGACAATGCAAGTCTATGTGTTATGGCTTCTCTGTTCTGAAATTCATCATATCTAAGCATTATTTGGTGTTCATGAAACCCTGGAGGTAGGTAGTACCCCTTCCCTTTTACAAATGAGGAAACAAGTTTAGAGAAGGACACAAAACACTGTGGGAATTGTTCAGAAAACAGGGGCTCAGGAAGCCCCGGAGCCACCTAAGACCCAGAACCTTCACCATTTGGGTCGACCAGCAGGTTGCTGGGGGTCTGGGGACCCCTCAGCTCTTGCAGCTCCCAGATAACTTTACTTCTGGCAAGAGCATGTTTTCCAGTTGGCCTGGGAACTCCTTGGCTTTACTTTGAAATGTCTGTTGAAAACCCAGTCTTCATTTGCCAGGTGGGCCTGGGCATCTAGAAGGGACTGCTCCTTGGTGTATAGTTTAGCACATGCACCTGCCCCATAGCAACAGAATCAAAGAGCAGCAGCCAAATCCCAGGAGCACCATCACTCCGCCAGCTCCCTTCCCTGGCTTGCTGCGGGGCAGGAAGCCTGCCAGGGAGTTGCCATCAAAGGCTGGAAAGCGCTGCTGACGAGGTCCGAGGTCCTTTTTTCCCTGTTCGCTCTGCTCGGCTGTTTTTTTGTTTTCTTACTTTGCCTTTGATCTTCCACGTCTTCTCCTGAACTTAATTCAATTAAATTCATTTATTGAATGCATATTATAAGCCAGGTGGTTGCTGAACACACAAAAATTAAGGCAAGACCTCTCTGCTTTTAGGAGCTCACTCTATAAAGATTATAAACATGTAATACTAGGAGGGGAACACATGAGTTTTTTTCTCTCAATATGTTTTAGTTAAAAAAAACATTCTTTAATCTTCGAGAGAGTAAGGCATATGTCTTATAGGCAAGAGGAGTCGTCCAAGGCTTTTGGCGAGGAGAACGCCATAGTCAGATTTGCAGAGAATAGTCGCTGTGGCCCAGCTGGCTTCCAGAGCACAGGGTCCTGTGCTAGACAGGTCACTGACCTGGCTCACAGAGGCAGCTTCCTGCCCTCTAGGAATGTGGTGACCTAAGGAGGGGTAGGTGGGCAGGGGCCCTTTGCCTTCCCAGGGAATTTTCCAGGCTGCTCGCTGGCGGTGCTCAAAGACCCGGTCACACCACAGATCATGCGCGGGGAGCCCTAGTCGTAGTGCCGGCACAATCCACAAGCAGCTAAGGCTGCTCTGGGGCAGGTCAGGACTGCCTGAGCTTTCTCCATGCCACCAGCTCTTCTCCCTTTCTCCCCCCACCCCAGTTTCCACCTCCTCCATTCTCCCTCCCTCCCTTTCCCTCTCCCTCATCTCGAAGAGCCTTCCACGCTCAGAGAGGCTCGACACAGATGACACTCTCCATGTGCTGTACTTTGCCATGCTTCACATGTCTCCCATGCCTTCTCACAGATGCCGGATGTCACTTTAATAAGTTCTCCCCTCGATGGCAAGCTTCTCCATACAAACGCTCCCGGAGAGGTAATACATTGCCTTACATACCAGGGAGTAAGTAACTAATAACAGATTTTGCTAGGGAGGAAGTAGTGAGATGATAGCACAAAGTTAAAAGGACACGTGATGTGACCCCCCCCCCACCCCCCAGAGAGGGGAGAATGGGGAACGGGAGGCCTGGTCAGAGCTTGATAACCTGCTAGACTAGAAATGACTGATTCTTGTAATCACGAGGGATGAATAGACACTGGTTAAATAAAGGGTGGAAGAGGATTGTGTCAGGTAGAAGTCTAGAGACCATGAAACTTGGTGTGTTATTGGAAACCCCAAGCAAAGCAGAAGCCCAGGACTTGTTTACATTGAAAGGGAAGAAGAGGAGAGTGAAGGGTCAGATCACACAAGGTCTGTGTGCTGTGCTGGGGAGTTTGGATTTTATTTATTTATTTATTTATTTTAAAAGATTTATTTATTTATGCATAAAAGCACCCCCAGAGATGTGGGGGTGGTGGTGAGAGGATTTAACACAGACAGAGCAGGGAGCAGAACAGGCAGATCAAAGGAAGCACACTGCTGAGGGGAGCAGCCAGCACAGCAGGACAGGTCTGCCATGCCATGTGGGTCCCCTCCCTGGCCGGCAGCAGGGATCGAACTCGTGCTGCAGTGGCTGCAGTTTGCTTCACAGTGCATTGCTTAATCCACTGCGCCACCAGGGAGGTCTGGAGTTTGGATTTTAAATGAAAGGCTACAGTGAGGGAGACAGCAAAATTGTTGCAAGCTAGAGAATGATGTGATTAAACTTGAGTTCTCAAAGTGGGGAGAGGGACAGCTTCAGAAACGGGCTGCTAGACCATCATCGATGGTCCCGACAGGAGTAAAGAGGACAGTCTCTTAATTACTCAGACGGATGTAGCAAGTTTGGAGGCTTTAATAGAAATCCAGGCAAGAGATTAAAGGCTCTGATAAAGACGGGGAAACACAGAAAGAAGTGGGTCAGTGACACCTGAAAGAGGTAGAAAGGAAAGGACTTGGAGGATGCTGGGTGAGTCAAGCATGAGGATATCGGTTAGAATTCTTGCTGTAGGTAAAAAGAAACTATCTAGATTAATGTCTTTAAAAAGGAGGAGGAACTTTCCTGGTGGCGCAAGGGGTTAAGTCTCAGCACTATGAAGCTATAGCAGCCATTGCAGCACTAGTTCGATCCCCGCCCAGAGAAGGGACCCACAGGGTGCAGCAGACCTCTCCTGCCTTGCCCACTGCTCCCCTCAGCAGTGTGTTTCAGTCCATCAGCCTGTTCTGCTCCCCGCGCTGTCCCTGGTGAATCCCCTCACCACCACTCCCTGCACCTCTGGCCTACAACCCAGCTCTTTTTTGCTTAAATAAATAAAAGAAATCTTTTTTAAACATTAAAAAAAGAAAAAGAAGGTGAGACTAGGACAAGAGCATAGGTGTGTCACACACAACCCAAGGACCTTACTGTCACCTGGGTCAGTAGGGACTTCTCCAACACACTCAGAACACAGGTGTCCTTTCTACAGTTGCTTAAAAAGGCTCAAATCCAAATGCCCAGGGAAGGGACTCTGGTCCTATAAGGGGATGTGAGTGTTCGGTCCTGAATTCATCACCCACTGTGTGTGTAGAAAGGGGGTCATGTCACTGTATACAAATAAAGTGGGGGAGAGGGACAGCTCCAGAGAGGGGCTGCTAGACCAGACAAGGGTGTCCAGGGTACTCTAGCGAGGGCTGGCTCTACCACACCTCTACTTCCAAGAATGCACTTAGCATAAATTAACCATCTTCTAGAACAGTGAAAATATCATCCCCCGAGACAATCCAAGCTATTGGCTAGAAATGTAAGTTCTATTCACGTGTCCATGTCTCCAGGGGACTCTCCAGGGGACTCCTTATCTTCCTCCAGCTTGACTGGAGTGTAGTCCAGGATGACCCCCGCCCCGTCCTTCAGCCCACACATGAAGTGGCAGCATGGGGGTTATACAAGTAGCTCTCCATTTGGTGTGATTATTTCACTTGACCAATGAAAGTGCTAAGTCATACATTCATTTTCTGGAATATTTCCTTCCATTCTCCGGGGTGCATGAATATCACTTATTTTAGGCTTGTCAGGCAGCCTGGAGTTGAGGGGAGCCTAGACATTCGGGTCAGATTGTGAAACTGGTTTTTCCAGACCAACTGTTGACTTGGGCAGGCTGTTCACCTCTGTGAGCCTCAGTCCTCTTCCTTCTCACTGGCACCATAGCCATTGCTCCCTGGACTTATCACATGTTCCTTTCTTCACTTTTACAGGAATGAACCACTGCCCTCCATTCTGAGGCTAAAATTAATGAGAAACGTAAAAATCACAGAGGGCTGAGATTTAGTCAAGAGGAAACCCAGACACTGGCACAAAGGTGAGGTTTGCTTGGGGCAGGAGAGATGCGTCTAGTCTGAGCTTTCTGGAACTACAGTCCTGGTTGCAATCTGGATTCCATGACCCACCTGGTGTGTGATCTTGGACAAACTTTCTTTTCTAAGCCTAAGTTTTGTGATATTGCTAGATTACTGCAGAGACTGGAGATACATAAAAATGCCTGACCCCCTGACTGCCACATTCACAGATATTTGCTGATTGTTCAGTGAATGATAAAATAGTAATCATTTTTAAATGAGGGTATTATTCCTGTTTTTGATACAATATGCGAACTTAGTAGGGCTGTCTCTGTGCCTCAGTTTCCTTATCTGAAGAGGAAACATCATTTTTTTTCCTCTTTTCCTTCTACTTGGTGATTGTGAGTTAGGTAAGCAAGTTTTTACCTTTTCTGATTTTGTTTTTTTCTGGGGACTGAACTTTAACAAGGTGACTTGCTAAAGACTGAGGAGTTCCCGAGGTATTCTCAGAATCCGGGCTTTGGAATCAGCTGCCAGTTGCTTGCTTTTGTTGGCAGGCTTCCCCAGGTTTGGTCCCGCTGCTGCTGCCCAGTGAGATGCTGGCTCCGTGGGGGTAGGTGGGTTGGGCAGGGTGGAGGCTTCTTTAGGAGGACAGAGAGCATCACCTCCCAGAGTCAGGTGATGAGCAGAGGCAGGCAGCCACAGGCACCTCTGTCCTGACCCCAAGTCAGGAGTAAAATCTACAGGATTACTTACTCCAGACTCAGGAGATGTAGCTTCCTGCTCTGTAGTCAACATTCCATCCAAGGAGGGAGACCCTAAAATAGCAGCACGAGGACTGAGACAGGGCAGTACTGCCTGGAGTGCCAACTCCTGCTGGCATTTGTTTTTTCCCTTCCTCTAAAAATAATTTTCTTCTTGTTGAAAACCCAATGCAAGCATGTTTCGATTAATCTTGGGTGCTCCCTCCGCCATGATTCCCAGCCTGCCCTGCTAGAGCGCCCTGCTTCCCACCCCAACCCCACCTCCCTCCTCCTTTCCTTCCTGCAAGGAAAATGCCAGACCTGGCTCCGAAAGTGACAAGTGTGGCTTCTGAATCATTACTGCTGCTCAAAATTTTCATCGCTCTACAGGAAACTTGCATGTCTGCACTTCCTTTCTTTTTTGATCTAGAATTGTATGTCCAGTAATGCAGGACTTCAGCATAACTCTAGGGGACCATACAATGTGAGTGATGTCACTTAAAATTAAGAAGGGTTCGGGCAATCATGTGGCCAGGTACAAGTGTCCCTTCATGCTCACAGTCATCCTGCTGTGCGGGTGACCTCCTACAGGTGAAGCAGCTAAAACAGAGAGACTGACCAACTCACTCAAGGACAGAAATACACAACTTCTAAGCAGGAAGCGAGCTTTGATCCAGGTCTGTCTGAACCAAACTCAAATTGGTAAGTGCATCCTAATGCTACCATTTAGCTTTAAAACCCAACTTCAGCTCCTCAGCTACATGCCGTTTCCCCTTCTAGAACTCCATCCGTGAGGTTCTCTGACTCACCTGCAAAGAAATAACTAACTTGCAAAAGCAATGGGCAGGGAGACAGCCCACCTGGGAGCCACAGGGTCTCCTTCCTTTTGCTTCTCCTGCTGTGTACTGAAAGATTTCTAGGGTGGTCTCTCTCTGCCCTAACATCTGACTTCTTGGAGATCAGCGACTTGATTTATTGACCTCCCTGGTGTATGTTCTCGAACACAGTTGACGTGAATGTAGCTAACCACGGATAGTAGTTGTTTTGCATGTTTCTGTAAGGTTATCAACCTTCTAGAAAATATGTAATATTTACAAGAGAAAAGCAGACATGGACACATCACCCCATGCCTGTGTGTCCCACGACCTCTCAAAGTATCCGTGGTGATTTCACATCTGTTCTGAGTGGTCTAACCTTGAAGGTGGGTGGGTGGGGGAGCAGCAGAGTGGCAACGGGGACTTTGGTACTCAGGTCAGAGGTGTGGGGCATGTGTGACCCCAGGGCAGTTGGAGAACTCAACAGAACAAAGCTGGGGGACCGGGATTGACCCAGTTGCTAGGTCCTCACCTGCACAGTCACCATCACAGGGCATGACTCCAAAGTAGACATTCTGGGGAGAAACAACACAAGGAGTCAGAAAAGGGAGAGCTGAGAGAGAGAGGATTGACTTTCACATGA
This sequence comes from Galemys pyrenaicus, assembly GCA_019455555.1. NCBI lineage: Eukaryota > Metazoa > Chordata > Mammalia > Eulipotyphla > Talpidae > Galemys > Galemys pyrenaicus. Next base: position 88,410 of record JAGFMF010011405.1, read on the forward strand.
CCAGATGCTGTTTGTCCTATTCAAATAGGGTTGACCGAGCAGAGATAAGAATCCAAGTTGAAGCTGCACGTGGCAAGCTGGCTGGATCTCCAGACACCCCCACCCTACCGCACTAGTAACTACCCAGGCTTGGGGACTTAACGCTAAAGCCCCAGCCCCGCCCTTTTTTCCCATTCGCCCCCCATTCAGGGGGTGGAGTCTGGAAAAATCTTTTCTCATTGAGTTGGCTATCAGCGCCACCTGCTGGCTGAGAGGTTATTTTCCACTGTTTGTCTTATAGAACCTGTCTTGTTTCATCCTGAGCAGCGAAAGCCTATTCACAACAGCGTCACTTGAGTGCTTCATAGGTACTGCCACCAATTCCCAAAGCTCTGCTGAGAGACAGGTGTCATTTCTCCAACTTATAGATGAGAAATCAGAAACCGAGAGGATAAGTCATAGGATCAAGGTCATAGATTTTTGGGGCTGACTCATTTCCAGCTGGAACCCTGACACCCCAGACCACACTCAAACTGTCTTAGTCTCTTCATCTGTGGGTATGTGATCTGAAAATTGTGGAGGACGGGTGCTTGAGAGCAAGTTAGCTGATGCCCAGATAATTACTAATTTAAAGAAAAGGGCTAAGTCATTCCACGTGATATGGCAAAAATTGAGAAGGTGGGAACCTGAGGTTTGGGTCCCCCTGAATCAGATCATGTGCCCCAGCATTCATGGGTTCCATGAAGACAAAGAGAACCAAGGTCTTCCTGAACCTCTATCACCCTGTCCCTAACTCAGGCATTTGGGGCTTTTGAACGGGGGAAGACTCAGTAAGCTAAAGCACAATTTATTCCGCTTCTAATATCTACCCCTTCATCCCCTCCTGCCCCATATCCCCAGAGCATCTAAGGCATTGCTGTCAGGGACTTGTCAACATATTCCTTGAGAGAAACTTTAAGGCATTGGTCTCAGAATGGCTGAGTGCTAGTGTCATCAGAGGGCAGCCTGGAAGGGGGTGGTGGGTTTAGATTTCTGAATGTCTTTTGGTAGGTGCCCGTGCTAGTGTGTTTAGATCTCATTCTCCACCTTGTATCCTTGATACCTCAAGCCCCTGAAGGCACATGAGTCTGTGGTTTCAGGTCTTTTTATTATTTAGATAAATGATCAGTTTTCTTTTTTAATTTTAATACTTTATTATACTGAGTAAACGTTAGTTTACTGTACATGATTTAGGGGTATAGGGTTGAGGCAGCACAAAGTATATGTCTCTCTCTGTCCCACAAGATCATCTCTCTCATCTTTCCTTTTTTTTTTAAGATTTATTTATTTATGCATACAAGAACTGGGGTGTAGGCCAGTGGTAAGGGGGGTGAGAGGATTTGCCAGAGACAGAGTGGGGAGCAGAACATGTGGCTTGCTGAGGCAAGCAGGCAAGACAGGAAAAGTCTGCTGCGTCATGTGGGTTAGCTCCCTGGCCGGGGATCAAACTCAAGCCACGCTGCAGTGACTGGCAGTAGCTTGATAGTGCTATGTCTTTAAACCATGCACCACCAGGAAAGCCCTTATCTTCTTTCTTTATTTACGGTCTGCACATAACAAACTTTATTTTCTTACAATCAGAGGGAAATAGCGTGGGCAGGAAGATCAAATCGGAATTGCTGACCACAGGCGGTGGCAAAGGCAAGCTGGCAGCAACCAAAACCTCCAGACACTTGTGTTCCAAGGATGGACACATTGGCCCTTGCCCCGTACCCCCTTCCAACTCTGGGTAAATACCCCCTACCGTCTGCCAAAGACCAGGACAATCGTATTTCAAACGTGAGTCTGCTGCCCTCCACAATTTGTTGACATATTAAACTGCTTTCCTTTTCCTGTTTCCTTTCACTGCCCAAGGGACTCCAGTAACAGGTTTACCCCTCTTCAGATATATATTACATCACACCAACCACCGGAGCATCAGTATGCAGTTTAAGCCTTTACCTTCTTCCCCAAGATCGAAATCCTTAAAGGCTATAAGGACTGGTTCTTCAGTGGTGGGATTCTGACCTAGAGCTCCCCAGTGGCCATCAAAGACGTGAATGTCTGTAACACACCCAGAGTCTCTGGCCATGTGGCATTTCTATGCCCACTTCCCAGGGCACAGAAGTCAGGAAAACAGATCCAGCCATGAGATGTAGTTAGCACAGAGTGTCATTCTTTTGTAACTCCTGATGGGTTTTCTTTTTCTTAATGAAAACAGAGTTTATCTTTTTTTATTAGGCCAGTTAAAGCTCTTAAAATACATTCTAAAGTTCAAAATGGTTTTCACAAAAGAAGGTTGTCAGAAGAAAATCCAGTGTTGTTAGTAATGAAATCAAAATGCTTTATTTTTATTTATAATTTTTAAAAAATTTACATATATTTGACATCAATTGTAATCCCCATGTATTCCCCATCACCATATCACCAGTGCACCATCACCTCAGTCCCCCGTGCTCCCGTCTGCCCTCAACCCTTCCCCTCTTCTCTCCCCACCAAGTGTCCCCAATTTGTCCTTGTCTTTTCATTTTTGGTTTTTGTGTCTTTATTGTTGTTATTATTATTATTGTTGTTCTTATTCCTTTCCTTGATCCTTATTTGGTTCCCTTATATATTCCTCCTATGGGAGGAACCATATGGTATTTTTCTTTTGCCTTCTGACTTACTTCGCTGAGCATAATCCCTTCCAGTTCCATCCATGTTCCTATGAATGTGTCTAGTTTTTCATTTTTGATTGCTGAGTAGTATTCCATCATGTATAGGTACTACAGCTTCCTGATCCACTCATCTGTTTTTGGGCATTTAGGTTGTTTCCAGGTCTTACCTATTGTAAAGAGTGCTGCTATAAACATCAATTTCCACACAGGGAGTAGAGTGACATCTGATGTCTGGTGTCCTTTTGCAAACTCAATAATCTCAATCTGAGTTCTTTCCCATCCCAATCGATATTTCCTCCTCTCTACTCCCATTTAGGTGCAGGCAGCCTTGCACCAGGCTGGAACCCCTACAGTAATCACAAATAATTCCTTGTTTCTCTTCTCCCACATCCCATCCATTGCCAAGGTCTACTATCAGTTTGACTTGCATTGATTTTTATGTCTCTCACTCTATCTTGTCACTTCTTTTTAGCTCATTGATTCATGTCTCCCAGCACAATAACTGTGCAAGAGTTCTCATCTATACCTGATTCATATTCTTAAAATACTGTGCACTATTCACTGTCATTACTCTGCTTGAAGCTGTTCGTTCCCCATGACCTATGAGACAAGAACACCACCTCAGCCTGCCTGTGACCGGGTTGCAGGCTACCCTTCTGCATTTTCCACCACCTCTGTGTTCCCCAATTATGTTTCAGGCTTTCTGCAGCTCAGTCTGCTGCTTCAAAAGGGTTGCTTATGAAGAGAAGTGGAGACATAGAGTAATGGTAAAGAGATGACCCAAAGAGGGGAGTCTTACTTTGATGGAAAGAAGTGACTTGAACATGGAGCCTCCTTGGTGGTGCAGGGGGTTGGGACGCAGCATTATGAAGCTATTTGCAGCCACTGCAGCACAGGTTTGATCCCCAGCCAGGGAGGGGACCCACATGGCGCAGCAGACCTCTGTCTCACCGCTGCTCCCCCTCAAGCAGTGTATTTCAGTTGATCTGCCTGTTCTGTTTCCCACTCTGTCTCTGGTGACTCCTTTAACCATCGCCCCCCACCCCGCATCTCTGGCCTGTACCCCAGTTCTTGTATACATAAATAAATCTTAAAAAAAAGAGAAGTGAATTGAATTTGTTTTAAGGCAGAAATTAAAGAGCTCACTGAAGGTTAGGATATATAACATCACCCTCTGAACACCCTCTGTGGACCAGGCTTGATTCTGCTTTAAGAAGAATAACTCGGGGCCTCCCTGGTGGCACAGTGGGTTAAGTAATGCACTATGAAGCAAACAGCAGCCACTGCAGCACCAGTGCAATCCCTGCTGCCAGCCAGGGAGGGGACCCACATGGCGCAGCAGACCTCTCCTGCCTCACCAGCTGCTGCCCTCGGCAGTGTGTTTCAGTCAGTCTGCCTGTTTTGCTCCCCACTGTCTCTGGTGACCCCTCTCACCGCCCTGGACTCTGGCCTGTACCCCAGCTCTTGTATGCATAAATAAATAAATCTTTTAAAAAAAAGAAGAACTCATTTAAACCTCTCAACAATCTTGCAATGTAGGTACAATTGTCATGCCCATGTCAGGCAGGAACTGAGGCCCAGAAAGGTAATCTATTCATGTTGCAGTTGGTAGGAAATAGAGTTGAGGTTTGAACCCAAGTCTTTCAACTTCAAGCCTGCTCTCTTAACCACTTCACAAAAGAAAGAGGGAATAATGAGTGAGATCTCTTTAGGAGGTAGAAAAAGGAGTAATTTCAAGCATGGAGTAAGGAGTGATCAGCCATCAACCTTATAGAGAAGAGAAACATCTCTTTTCTGAGCCAGGAGGGAAGCAGGTCAGAAGAGGATGAAGCAGTTACAGGCATGGATGGAGGAAAATAGTTGCTGTGGGGGATGAAAATGGAAATGTGAGGACCTTGACCAGAAACCTCACTGAGCCCCAGGTAGCAGGCTAAATAGCCCTATTATGTGAGCGCCTTTGTCTTTTCTATGCTAATTCTAGGTATTCAACACCATCTCCTTCTGAAACCTTTTCCTTGACCCTTTTGTCTAGTTACTGACTTTACTTTAAGCTACCACCTCATTTTGACTCTTTAAAAGAATTTATAAGAGGGCTTCCCTGGTGGCTCAGTGGGTTGAGCATTGCACTGTGAAGCATCCATGGCACAGCAGTTCAAGTTCGATCCCCTGCCAGGGAGGGGACCCACATGGCGCTGCAGACTTCTCCTGTGTTGCCTTCTGCTCCCCTCAGCAGTGTTTCAGTTGATCTGCTTATTCTGTTCTCCATCTGTCTCTGATGATTCTCTCACCCCCACATCTCTGGTCTGTGCCCCAGTTCTTGTATGCATAAGTAAATAAATCTTAAAAAACAAAAAACAAAGGTACAGAGGAACTTAAAAAAAATTTATATGAATATGCCAAACATTACAGTTAGATTTGTACTTTTCTATTATTGAAGATTGAAGACTGGCTGATGGCAGGATGATGCCATACTTGTTTTCATTCTTTCTACTGAGCCCAGTAAGTTCTACTGTATTAAGGTCGCTTGTTAAACGCTGGTTTACTTGGTTGACCTTTCCCCTCTGGATTTGACTATTTCTTTATTTCAGGTACCCTTATTATTCTTTCAGCTCCTTCTGTAAGTCTGTGTCCCAGAATCTTTTCATGCTTTTTCTATTTTTTCTTCCCCACTCAAGCTCTCGGGTGACTAATGGTGACTGTGAGCTTCGTTTTGCTGATTGGGGTCTCTTGGGACTAACACCTGCTTAGAACAATTTTAGAATAAATGGAGCTCATAAAAAAAATGGAGATGCAGAGTCATCTGCACAGTCCCTGGGATATGTCATTGGGCTTCTTATAGACCCAAGGGAAACTTGCTTATAGGCAATGGAAAAGGATAAAAAGAAAAATCTTTAGTTTCTATAAAGGGTATTTAACTCAACACATTACCAGGACACCAGAACATTCAATTTCCTGGCAGTTCATTTTTTTCTGAGTTTTTAAAAAATTTTTTACATGTTACTCCCAAAGTGCCAGTGTAGCCATAAGAATTGTATTTGAATTAAACTGAAATTGAGGAAATTATCAATCCAAAGACATGAAGCAGAGTTTCTATGTGGTAGGCTGACAAATGCCTCTCCCCTTATAGAGCTACACCTTTAATGTAGAACCCATAAATGTTACCTTCCTTGGAAAAAGTCTGCAGATATAATTAGGTTCTTGAGCTGAAGACATGATCCTGGATTATCCAGATGAGCCCTAAATGCTGTCACAAGTCTCCTTGCAGGAGAGGCAGCCGGCTGGACTCAGGAGGAAGCACTGTGAAGAAGGAACTGTGAGAGTCTGGCCAATTGGTGTCATATAATCCCAAGGCAAGGAATGGGGCCTCCCCTACTGGCAAGGGGAGGGGCTCTCCTCTGGAGCCCCTGCAGGGTGCAGCAGGTCAGCACCTTGTGGATGGTTCAGTGAAACTGACTTTGGACTTCTGTGAAGTCCAGAACTGTGAGAGAACCAACTTTTGTTGTTTCAGGAGACAAATAGACCACACCACCAAATGGATGAGATGTTCCTTAATAGTGGATAAACAGTGAAAGGCTGAGTATGTTGGAAGAAAGCAGAATCTCATTATCATGTCATTTTGGTTGCTTAGACCCTGACATTCAAAGTATAAATGAGCAGTTGGGGACAGGAGCTGAAAAAGAGTTGTGCAATGTAAAAAGCACTGACAAGTGGCTGTCTCTATCCCAGCACAGATTCTCATGGAGCAAGAACAGAAGATCAATCAAGAAAAAGGAAGTCCAGGTTATGCCAGGACAGCACCTCTGGAGCACATGTGACCAGATATTATTGCCGCTTTCCTTATCAAGAAGAATTTTAAGTTAATATAGAAAGACACCAAATGTTAAATGATTTTGTTACAGGGCAGGGAGAGGAGCACTTTAGGAGAGGAGTACTTTAGAATTTCCAAGCCTGCCCTCTCTGAATGGGTTTTGCTATTTGCCGCATTAAGACAACATATAAGGTTTTTAATGGAAAGGAACTTTAATATAATTAGGGTATAATACAGAAAGGATAAAGAACATAGTGACTAAGTTAAGTATTTAAAGTTACCCATCTCCTTGAGGATAAAAGTTTAGCTAAATAGGATTGGCCCAAAGCAAGACCCAAAAGCCTGCCACACATCCAAAGGATCTTTTAGTAGCAACCCATACAAAAGGGTTAGAAAGAGTTAGACAAATTTGGGAGGATTGTTAGGGGGAAAGACCCTCCTGAATAAATTACACAAATAAGTTATAAACTTCGACCCCCATTCCAGACCTACAAAATCCAAAAACTACAAATCCCATAAGGTCATTATCGAAGAGCGGATCACTGGGACCTAAAAGTGGAGTTGAGCAGCCAGGCTGAATATAAAAGCAATCACGAGGGCCTTAGGGGGTCGCTTTTTCCTGGAAAGCCAGCTCTCAGCGCACTGCTGGGTTCCAGCTCCAGAAAACTGGTAAAATATTTACAAATATGTAACCCTCTCTTCCCTTTGTGTTATTCACGACGCTATTTTTCCTTCCCTTGTAAATAAAACCCTTTATTAACCTTAATTGTGTGTGCCTACAGTTAAGGCATTATAAGTGCCGTTCAAGCGTGCGGGTAAGGACCCAGTCAGGCAAACCCATTTTATATTAAAGTTGCCCTATAACAATTTTAAACCAACTATAACAAATTGTACTTTTCCTCATTTTTTGCTGTGAGTTCAATTACTTCCCCTTAGCTTCATAATCTCCGAGGTAAAGGACTGCCCTCAGCATGTTAGGATAATTCTGAACCCAGTGGACCCCCACCTGAGTGAACAGTCAAGGTCTGCTGCTCAGAAAGGACAAGCCAGATGAAAGACACCTTGTTCAGACTGTGGAGTTCACGAGGCGTATTCTGGGGTGTGCCAGCCATCTATTCATTTACACAAGTGGGAGGAAATAGGAATAAGTTGGTGGTTCCGGTGAAAACAGAAATAAGATAAGTTCCTATTTTGTAAAAGAAAAATATGACTGAAATGTGCTATCTTGCTGTAAGAAAGGAATCTGCTTTATTTGGATGGAAAATGAGGATGACTCCCTCTTCTGGCGGCAGTGGAGATAGTGCTGTCAGCCTTCATTCCCATTGTAAACCACCAGGAAAACGGGGCAATATATAAGAACAATGCTTAGACATTGCACACCAGGCAGCACAAAGCCATGATCCCGAGACAGAGGAAACCAGCAAGGTGAGCCCTAGTTTCCTGCCTGGGGCACATTCTGGAATGTGAGGCAGAGGTGGGAAACCCAAGCAGGTCATGGTGGTCAAAGGGGAGATACAGTGCAGGGAGATGCAGGCCCCTGGCTAGGCAGAGAACCAGAGGGAGGGAGCTGTCTAGAGAAAGAGCCTCTGAAATCTGCATTCAGTTTCCTCCTGAATTGTTGACTGAACACTGAACTGAATGTATGTAGGATAAAACTCCATGAAAACTGTATAAATGGTGAGAAAAGGAACAATTGCTGGAGAGATGTAAGTGTTCACACCAGATGGATTGATGTTTGATTTCTGATCCACCAGAGTGGAAATCTCTTCCAACACCCACATAGTCACTAGGGACCCCCATGCAGTTATGCCATACAGTATTAGGACTAAAAGAGACCAATTAAAGGCAGTGGTGTATAGGAGCTGGCGCACCCTGATTTATGAGAGTCAGTTGTGCATATTTCCTCCCAACTCCACACCCAGGCACGTCACGTTGGCAGGTGGAATATATCATCAGTTATATGAACTATTTACACAAGAAAATTGGTATACAATACAAATCAAGATTGTCTTGTTTTCCCCTGGAGAGTAGGTTGTAAATATGTACTAGTGTACCTGGCAATGAATGCATGTGGGATCGTAGAAAGATATTTGGTGTTTGTCCCTGGCTTCAAGCCCAGAGCTCCTGAATCCCTTGGAATTTCCTGAGTGATAAGGATATGAAAGTAGCTAGTGTTCTAATGAGGTGGCTCTTGACAGACCCCTATCTAGCTTCACAATAGAGGCTGGTCACCAGAAAAACCAAGCCTCGATTAGAAGCTTAGAACTAACCTCTGGGGAGGACAGTGATGCTGGAGATTGAATTAATCACCATGGCCAATTATTTAGTCAGTCATGCCTATTGTAGTGTGACCTCCATAAAACCCCTAAAACACTGGAGTTTTAGGGAGCTAAACACATAAAACACAGGGAACTTCTGGATTGATGAACTCATTGACATGATGGGAGGCAAAGATGCATTTTTTCCATTTGATTGTTGCTTCATTGTGTCTTCGCAGTAAGTGGATAATATTAAGTACAGTGCTTTTCTAAGTCTTATGAGCTATGATAGAAAATGATCAGACCTGAAAGGAAGGAGTTATGAGGACCCCAACTTTGTTTTGTTTTTGTTTTTTTTTTTAAAGATTTATTTATGCATACAAGCACTGGGGTACAGGCCAGAGGTGTGGGGGGGTGAGAGGATTCACCACAGACAGAGCAGGGAGCAGAACAGGCAGATCAAAGGAAGCACACTGCTGAGGGGAGCAGCCGGCACAGCAGGAAAGGTCTGCCCCATCATGTGGGTCCCCTCCCTGGTGGGCAGCAGGGATCGAACTCATGCTGCAGTGGCTGCAGTTTGCTTCATAGTGCATTACTTAACCTACTGTGCCACCAGGGAGGCCCGAGGACCCCAACTTTGAAACCAAGTTGAACATAGTTGTGGGTAACCTGCAGCCTAATACTGTGACTGACATCTGAAGTAAGGGCAATCTTATGGGACTGAGTCCCAATACCTGTGGCATCTGACACTAATTCTGGATAGTTAGTGTCATAACTGAATTGCAGGAAACCCATTCATGTTAGGATCAGTTGGTGTCCGGAGGGAAAAAAACCTCTCAATATGACTGAGCAAAGTCTATTTAAAGTTCACATTAAAAAACCTTTAAAAGAATGCTAAAGATTCAAGCAGGTCTGCAAATAACAGCTTCTTAAAACAAAATTAAACTTTCTTTAAAAGAAGGTGTCAAAATATAATCAGTCACAAAATATCAAAATGTCTGTATCTAAGAAAAAACTACAAAACACACAAAGCAGGAAAAAAAAATAAAAGACTTGCTCCATCGCTGAGAAAAATCAGTAGAGACAGACCCAGATGAATTAGTAGATAAAGTCTTAAAATAGCTAGTACAAATATGTTAAAAATTTAGTGCAAAAAATACCTAGCTTGTCCCATGCTATAAACACAAAAATATTCTTTAAAAGATATCATGTAAAATATGACTATAAGAAAAATGGAAAATATAAAAAGAAAATCCAAAGTATCTGAAGTAGACTTTGGTCAATTGACTTAATAGTGTATTAGAAATTACAGAAGAAAATATTAGTAAACTCAAAAACAAAACATCTGAACCTTAGAGAGAGAAAATGAAACAAACAAACAACAAAATGCAATCCAGCAGCCCCAGCAGCCTATAGGACAGCATTAGAAACTTAATATATGTGTAACTGGTCGTGAGTGGAGGAGAAAAATATTTCAAAAATACAATGACTAAAAAAATTTTCATTTTTCTAATTATTCATGATTTTTTTTCTTATGGCCTTATAGTTCCTATAGTTCTCCTGCCTCCGTATCACCTGTGAACCATCACCACATTCCCTTGTATTCTTCCCTCCCTTTTTTGGCCCCTTCTACGCCCCCCCCCCTACTTTATGCCTCAGTTCTAAGGTCAGCATGCTAGTTTTGATTTTTACTTGACCTTTTGTTTGATATCTCTGTCTTTCACATATAAATGAGATGATCTGTTATTTGTCTTTTTCCTTCTGACTAATTCTGAAAAATTTTCACTTTGATGAAAACGACAAATCTAATCACCTAAGGAGCTAAATAAATCTCACATAGTACAGGCACACCCACAATTCACAAAGGAACATGAAGATTACATCACTAGAAACCAAAAGTAGAGAGAAAATCTTAAAAGAAACCAGAAAAAAAATATGAATATTATTTGCAACAATACAGCCATCTTAGTGCTAAGGAAGCATTTTGAGGAATTCGTCATTGGGTGATATATTGTGTAAACGTCATCAACTGTATTGCAATCACCTAGCACACACCTAGGTTATATGGCATAGCCTATCAAGACCACCACCGTACATGCAGTCTCTCTTTGACCAAAACGTTCTTAAGCTACACGTGACGGCAAAGATAAGAGTTCCATGACTTCTTATCAGAAGCAATGCAGGCCTAGAGACAATGAAATGGCCTATGTAAAGTGTTGAAACTTAAAAAAATAGAGACTATCAACTAAGAATACAGGCATATCTGGCAAAAAATGTTCCTCAAAGATGAAGGTATATCAAGACATCTTTAGAAAAGCAGAAGTTGAGAAAAAGTGTCACCAGCAGATCTACATTAAAATAAATGCTAAACAAAGTTCTTCAGACTGAAAAAAAATAATACCAGATGGAAAGCCAGATCTACAAAAAGGAATTAAGGGAGCAAGAAATGATAAATATGTGGATATATATGAGAATTTTCTCACTTAAAAATCTCTTTAGATGTATTTGTTTAAAGGAAAAACTTTAAAAAAAACCCCACAATGCATTCTTTTTTTTTTTTTAAAGATTTATTTTATTTATGCATACAAGCACTGGGGTACAGGCCAGAGGTGTGGGGGGGGGTGAGAGGATTCACCACAGAGAGCAGGAAGCAGAACAGGCAGATCAACCAAAGTACACTGCTGAGGGGAGCTGTGGGCACAGCAGGAGAGGTCTGCCGTGCCATGTGGGTCCCCTCCCTGGCTGGCAGCAGGGATTGAACTCGTGCTGTAGTGGCTGCGGTTTGCTTCATAGTGCGTTGCTTAACTCACTGCGCCACCAGGGAGGCCCCCCACGATGCATTCTGAGGTTTTTAAGTAGAAATGAAATACAAGAATATCACAAAGGGTATAATGTCAATTTCTTAAATTATACCTGAGATTCCATAATATTTTGAAAGTCAAGTGATGAATTTAAAATATTGTAAACTCTAAAGCAACACTCTAAAATAAGAGCAGAGGTATAGCTAATGGGCTTTTCTAGGGCTGCAATAATAAGCTATTACAAACCTTAAAACAGCCGAAATTTATTCTCTCATGGTTCTTAAGTCCAGACATCTGAGATCAAGGTGTCATTGGGGTCATGGTGTCTGATGATTTTAGGAAGGAACCTTCTCTGGCCTCTTTCCAGCTTCTGGCAGTTGCTAGGCACCTATGACATCCCTTGCTAGCAGATGCATCTTCCCAGTGCCTCCTCCATCCTTGGGTGGACATCCTGTCCCACTGTGTGTCTCTATTTTCTCTTCTAATGAGGACACCAGTCACTGAGGGAGACCATCTAAGTCATATGAACTCGACATAATATTTCTTCAAAGATATTCATAGATATTCCAAGATATCAAAGATATTCAAAGACTTCCAAGTAAGGGCCAAAGCTGAGGTTCCAGTGAACAAGAATTTGGGGGGACACTATTCAACCCAGGACAGTTAATAAACCAAAACTGGAGATGATACAGAATGATAAAAATATTCAATTAAAAAGTGGACAATCTCCCAGGTATGAAAAACTGTATAGTTAAATTTCTTCAGAGATCAACTGGCTAACTTGTCTTTTCATGCCCAGTTAAGACACTTTGGTGAGTGAAAGACAAGGCTGCTCTATTTATTTATTCCCATTTCCATCTTTACCCAAGTGACTCATCAGAAGGGATCCAATATCCCCTGTTCAGGTTAAGTCAGGGTTACTACAAGCTGCCACCTTGGTCCCATTCTCCTTGCAGTCACTTAAGTACCACTGAGCGTGGGACTCATTCCTGCTCAGTTACACGAGGTGGGTGCCATTAAGGTCATTCTAGGAAAGGTTATTCTCACTCCTAAGGAGGGAGCGAGGAGATACCATCCGTTTTCTATCTGTGAATGTTGTGTTAAGGGCTGTTACTGCCATTGGGCTAGGAGCATAATCCTAGAGGGAAGAGTTGGTGCCTGGTGAGTCAGACATGTAACTTCCCCACCTTTGAACACTTCCTTATAGGGGAAAATCATATCTTTTTTGTTTATGCAAAAGTAAATAAGTGTTTTCTGTTACCTTCTGCTGAAAGCATTCTAACTACTAAAATAGCCTTCTAACTAAGTTGCACAAGACCTGGATGAATAAATCAAGGTTTTTATTAGTCACAGCTGTTTGAATGAGCATGCTTCCCATTCTTGGGTGATAATCATGCATTTTTGTTTTTTGGGTTTTTTTTTTTTTTTTGCCAATCAGGAGTGAATCAGCAAACTCCTACCAAAATGAAGATGCATATTGTTGACCTATTTCTGATATTATCTTAGAGACCTGATATCTAATCATAACTTTCTGTATTAATTTTCTTTTTCCAGGTCACATAATTCACCTGCTTTTCTTTTCTTTTTTTCCAAAGATTTATTTCTTTATGCATACAAGAACTGGGGTACAGGACAGAGGTGCAGGGGGTGAGAAGATTCAGCAGAGACAGAGTGGGGAGCAGAACAGGCAGACTGACTGAAACACACTGCTGAGGGGAGCAGCGGGTGAGGCAGGAAAGGTCTGCTACACCATGTGGGTCCCTTCCCTGTCCGGAGAATCAAACTTGTGCTGTGGTTGCTGCAGATAGCTTCATAGTGCTGCGATTTAACCCCTTGTACCACTGGGGAGCCCCTTACCTGTTTTTCTGTACTGGTGATTGTATCCATCACTCACGCATGTATAAATATCTTATCAAAACAGCCTATGTATAAATTGTTGTATAAATGTAAGAGTAAGATGAGGGTAAATCTGATATTATGATGCTCTGATGTCTGAGGAGGGAAAATCTACTATTTAAATCTTTCCATTGTAATTTTTAAAAAAGATTTATTTATTTATGCATACAAGCACTGGCGTACAGGCCAGAGGTGTGGGGGGTGAGAGAACCCACCAGATAGTGTAGAGAACAGCACAGGCAGATCAACCGAAATACACTGCTGAGGGGAGCAGCAGGAGAGGCAGGAGAGGTCTGCTGTGCCATGTGGGTCACCTCTCCAGCTGGGAGCAGGGATCGAACTCATGCTGCAGTGGCTGCGGTTTGCTTCATAGTGCATTGCTTAACCCACTGCTCCACCGGGGAGGGCCTTCCATTGTAATTTTTTTAATCTTATCTTTTTATTTTGATAACACTTAAAAATTCAGGTATCAGGGGGCCTCCCTGGTGGCGCAGTGGGTTAAGCAACGCACTATGAAGCGGGCCGCAACCACTGCAGCAAGAGTTCGATCCCTGCTGCCGGCCAGGGGGGGACCCACATGGTGCAGCAGACCTCTCCTGCTGTGCCCACAGCTCCCCTCAGCAGTGTACTTCCATTGATCTGCCTGTTCTGCTTCCTGCNCACACCTCTGGCCTGTACCCCAGTGCTTGTATGCATAAATAAATAAATCTTTAAAAAAAAAAAATTCAGGTATCAGGGCATCCGGTGCAGGGCTCACAGTGACATTTGTGTTTATGATTGCCTTGTCTCCCTGTGCTCCTCTAAGTGAGTTTAATGATGTCTGACATGTTCTAGTATCAAATGATAATTGGTCTGTGGCTTTTATGATGACTATGTTGCATTTTTTTAATAGTTTAAGGGCAGAACTTTTCTTCTGAGGTGATGGTTCATGTAGCAACATTATCTCCTCTTCCTCTTGGAATGAATGTATCATTTATATGTTTAAAGAAGCAGAACTCCTGGGTGTTGTAATGATGCCTGAGGGGCTGAATATTTTGAGCTCATCATGTCTGTTCCCTATGACTCAGTTATCACTCATTTTTTTTTCTATTTGAACTATTAGCGAAATTTTACTTACATGACTCTACTTGGCTTATATGTAAATGCAAACACAGGCCTTCAATATGTGGTCCCATATAGACTTTTTATTGCATATATTCCTTTTAAAAGTCAAACTGAAGCTCAGAAATATTAACTTTCCAAGGTCACATAACTACTGAACAGCAGAACTGTAATTGTAAGTTCAGTTTAGGCATTTGGCTCCACTTTCAGTGCTTTTCCTGAGTTGGTAAGTATACCGGTGCTGATGTACTTGATAACCTTAGGTGGCAAGTGGCAAAAGATTTTATTTTAATAGTTGTCTAGTTAAATGTGTATTAGAGCATGTAATTAAGTTATGCATCAGAGCTTTGATTTCTCAGAATTTTGCACAGGACATGGTTAAAGTAGGTAGCACCATGAAATCTTATTTTTATTAAAGATTTATTTACTTATACATACAAGGGCTGGGGTACAGGTCAGAAGTGCGGACAGTGAGAGGATTCAGCAGAGACAGAGTGGGGAGGAGAACAGACAGACTGACTGAAACACACTGCTGAGGCGAGCAGCGGGCAAGGCAGGAGAGGTCTGCTGTGCCTTGTGGGTCCCCTCCCTGGCTGGCGGCAGGGATCGAACTGGTGCTGCAGTGACTGAGGTTTAGCTTCATAGTGTGTTGCTTAACCCACTGTGCCACCAGGGAGGCCCACCATAAAAATCTTAGTCAGAACAAATAAAACACAGGATATGCTTAGGTAAGTATTTAGATGTTTCCGATTCCAGTAACTGGTTCTTCACTTCTACCACATTACTAATACTAGAGGTGCTAGGTCACATACGTGGTTTCTAATAATATGAGTTCTTGCATACTTTTTGGTAAATTATTGAAGACTTTCTTCCATAAACTCAGTTATTTGCAAAACCAGTAAGACTTATTTCTCATATATAATCTATGACAACAATAGGAACATTTACTTACTGGTAGATAAACACAGGGAGGTCTTTCCCACAAGAGAGCTCCATGAAGATTTAACACATCTATTAAAATTGTCCATCCCATTAAGAGCATGTTAATAAATACTTGATTTTTTTTCTCAGAACTTTGCTAATGATAGCAACATTGCTTGTATTCAAGTTCAGGAGAGAAAGCCCTCTCTTGTCTGTTTAAATTGCGAGAACAACAGGCAAGGCTTCCAGAAGGAGTCCACACTCTCACATTGTGCATGATTGGGATAGACTTTGCAAATGAGCTTATTTCACAGATATAGTCACACACTGAGAAAACTTAAATTTTCCTTTTATGAAAATATATCACATGCAAAACCAAGTGCATGTAATTCTCATGTAACTGGGGGAAGGGGACGGCTCGTGACTTGTGTGGTCATGGGTTCCTCTTCTGTCTAAATTGAATTTCTGGCACTTCCAGTGACACTATTTCCTGTGCTTGTGTTCTGTGCTTGCTAGGCCCATTTATTACCTCTGGTTTCTTTTTTCATGGCGTGTTCAGGACTGTCTACGTAGTTGACCATGCTGTCTGAGAACTAAGTTTTGTGTGCATTTTATTTCTTACCTCGTTGCTAGGACCTCTGGTATGGTGCTAAATAAATTTCAGAGTGGACTGTTCCCAGACTTAAGGAGTGTGATATATGAGAAGAAATACATATTTGGTCTTTGTCCTGTTTCTGGAACAGAACTCCTTGGAATTTCCCAAGAAGTGAGAACGATAAAGGTATCTTGTGTTATGTGAATGAGGTTTGGACCACACCTAAGGATGGGGGCTGGTTGCCAGGAGAACTAACAGACATTAGAGGCTTGAGACCGTCAGGCCACCCTCTGACCTCTGGCGGGGAAAGGAGCTGGAGGTTGAATCAATGCCCAGTTCTGCCTACGTAATGAAACCTCGGTAAAACCCTGAAGCCCCAGATTCAGGGAGATTCCTGGTTGGTGGTTTGGGAAGAATAGAACCCAGAGCCTGGAAACTCTGAGATCTTTCCCTATATCTTCGCCTATGCTTTTTCCCCATCAGGCTGTTCTTGGGTTATGTCCTTTAACAATGAATTGATGATCTAGTAATTTAAATGTTTCTGAGTTCTGTGGGCTGCTCTTGGGAATTAACCAAGCCCAAGGAAGGGTTATGGGAACCTCTGGTTTATAGCCGTATGTTCAGAAGCACCGGTGACAACCTGCACTTGCACTTGGCATCTGAAATGGGGGTGGTCTTGTAGGACTGAGCCCCTAACTTGTGAGGTATAATGTCTCCAGACAGCATGCCAGAATTGAGTTGAATTGTGGACACTTGGTGTCTGAGAATTGCTTGGTGGTGGGAGGAAAGTTCCCACACATTGAAACTGGTGATCAGAACTGTCTGTGGGGGAAAACTTCAGACTTTCACCATGTGAAATGTGAGCTGAAGTTAATAATCAACTTCCTTTTAACATATTATCTATGTTAATTCTTCCATTAGGCTGAGTGTTTGGGTAGAATCATCTGCCTGTCGGTGACAATTCTAGGCTTGAAGAAGTGTCAGTTACCCACAATCATGCAGCCTGCAAGGAGCATTTGGAACACCAGTGCCAGTGCTCAGTCAGCTGTGCCCACCAGCACTGTTGAGATACTGTTTTTCAAGTACCTGGTGCTTACTCAATTTAGCAATAGATCACCCCTTTAGTAAACACTTACTAGCTTCACACTGCGTGTTATGCTCTGAAAGTGCAAAGCACTGAACAAAAGTCATTTATTTGTATTAATAATGATTTCAAAATTAAGATGAGGGGCCTCCCTGATGGCACAGGGGTTAAAGTCTCAGAGCTAGCAGGCTATCACCAGCCACTGCAACATGAGTTCATCGCAGCCAGGAGCTAACCCACATGGTGCAGCAGACCTTTCCTGTCTCCCCACTGCTCCCCTCAGTAGTACATTTACAGGTGGATTAGTAGATCCACCTGTTCTGCTCCCTGTCTGTCTCTGGTGAATCCTCTCATCTCCCCCACCTCTGACCAGTAACCCAGTTCTCATATGCATAAATAAATAAAAACAAATCTTTAATTAAAAAATACAATTAGGATGATACCTATGTATTTTGAGAAAGGTTTATGAGAATTTCTTTATTGATAACTGAGAATAGTAAGAGGACATCCCCTTACTGTTGGAAAGTACTGTCTAGCCAAGATCACTTCCCATTACACATCAAAGAAATGCTGAGTCTTAGTCCTTAGGAGCAAAGGTTTGTGTCTCCAGAGAGAACTGGTGATAGCAATTTTTCTTTAAGTTGTTTCATTTATGTATTGAAGAATGCACTGATTCCTCTTTCAATACAACTTGTGCTTAAGAACAGCATCCTCAGCTGGGTCACCCCACTGTCTCCTTTAAAGAAGAAGTTATACCAGAACATGTCCTTTCTGATTTTATTGGGAGTTAATTTATTCATATTTTAGGCATTTTACATGAAGAAATTTTAATTTTAGGTTTAGTGTTTTTAATCTTTGTACATACGGATGTTCTAATTCATTCATTCTAAATTGGGGGATCATTTGCAAAGTGAAAATCAGCTTGTGGTTCTTATGAATAAATATGAAGAGTCACGGAGTGTTAGGACTGAAAGGGACACATCCCCAATTGCTTTACAGATGAGAATTCAGAAAACTCTGTAGTGTGTCTTAGATTATGTAACTATTGTCCTGTGGTAAAGGTGGGACTCAAAGTTGGGTCTCTGTCACCAGGTCCACATTGCTTCCCTTTTTAGAAGCTAGGAGAGTTTACTCCTACAGCCTGGCTACACTCAGAGAGTCTTTTATTATATCCCAGTCCATGAAGAATTTGGTTATCACCCCAAAAACTAATCTGTGAAGTATTTCATACCAGTTTCCTGAATGAACATTTCAAATTAGAAATAAGTGGGTTTTTTTAAAGATTTATTTATTTATGCACAAAAGAGCTGGGGTACAGGCCAGAGTCCAGGGAGGTGAGAGGATTCACCAGAGACAGAGTGGGGAGCAGAACAGGCAGATTGACTGAAACACACTGCTGAGGGGAGCAGCGGGCGAGGTAGGAGAGGTCTGCTGCGCCATGTGGGTCCCCTCCCTGGACAGCAGCAGGGATCGACCTCGTGCTGCAGTGGCTGTGGTTTGCTTCATAGTGCGTTGCTTAACCCACTACGCCACCAGGGAGGGCCCTAAAAATAAGTGTGTTTTTTTTTTAAAAGTCAATCATAGACCAGTTTAATTAGAATCTCTACTGCTTTGAAGAAAAATAATCAGAATTCCTGTGCATGCTTTATTTATTTATTTTTATTTCTGTCAGGACAAAATTAATTTTTTCCCTTTATTTATTTATCTTCTTGCATCATTGTTAATTTTTGAGAAGTATTCAATTTCTCCCCTCAAGTGTAGTTCTTGTAGTTTTCCCACCACCATCATGTGCATGTTTTAAATACGAGCCTTTGTGTCATGGTGTGTTTATGGAAGGGCCAGTGGGTTTCCTCTACCACCTGTTCCAGGAAGGATTTCACTCCCCACCCTCATTCTGAGATCTGAGTGGGCTTCCTGCAACCCCACTCATCTGCACCCAGGGGAGCACCTTGACATTTAGCTTTTCTTAAGACACAAAATCAGTCTGAAAAATATTAAAAATTGATCACTACTTTGCAATGTAAACTGTGCACTGCCCCACAAATGAAACATATTTATATATTCAATTTTCCCACATTCTATGTTAAGATTATATCAAGCAACAAGAGTGTTTTCCTTTTAGAAAGATTTTACTTATTCCTGCACGGTGATAGAAATCATGTTTATTTTTGTCAACTCCAGCAATCTATAGCTTTTTAGCCCAAATCTGCTTTCAACTCAGTCCCTGGCACCTATTTGTGGATTAAAAGCTCAGATTTCTAGTCTTATCTAGTTAGAAGTACTGAGTACGGAACTTTTCTTCTTCTTCTTCTTCTTTTTTTTTTTTTTTTTTGCATACAAGAATTGGGGTAGAAGCCAGAGGTGTGGGGGGGGGGGGTGAGTGGATTCACCAGAAACAGAGTAGGGAACAGAACAGGCAGATTGACTGAAACACACTGCTGAGGGGAGCAGTGGGAGGGACAGGAGAGGTCTGCTGAGCCATGTGTGTCCTCTCCCTGACCAGGGATCAAACTCATGCTGCAGTGGCTGCAGATGCTTCATAGTGCAGTGCTAAACCCTTGCGCCAGCAGGGAGGCCCCCTGAAAATTTGCTTTTTAATACACTCTCTTCCATCTCCTATTTCACATTTCAATCCACAGCTCTGATTGTCCTACCTGAAAACTACCCACTACTAAATTCTACTGCCCTGCACTTGCTGCTTGGCAGCAGGCTTAGAGAGGAGTGAGTTAATGTCCCCACATCTCTCAGGCCTGGCCCATAGGAACAATGGAGAAACATCTGTACAATTGGGTAGTTTGAGAGTGTGCTATGAAATAAAATCTACACAGCACAAGATAAGCATTCAAATAGGGAAAGAGAACAGATCACAGAACACATTTTGCTTCCAAAGTCTATGTCAGTGACTAGTAGAGAAAAAGCCAGTTTGTAGGTGTCTCCCCCAGAACAAATGCATTCATAGCCAACACCGGGTTCCTCCCAGCTCTCAGGTAGAAATGAAGCCCACAACTTGGGTGTCACCTCCTGATAGTGCTTCCCTAGAAATACCAGCCCCCCACCCCAGCCTGTTCCAAATGTGGCTGTTCCCTCTCAGTCACTCTTAGCTTGTCTGTTTTCCATTCCCCACCCACATCCTCTGCAGCGTTTATACACTTCTCTTCCCCAAACCTCTGTCCCAGGGAATCCAGGCTCTTGTTCCTTGCTTTCTAGTAGGGTCGTCTGCCTGTTTGCCAGGTTGGGTGTCAGTGTCCTCTGTTCCTGGCGCCCTGTGTCTTGAACACTCATCCATCTCCTCTACTCCCTTGAGGCGAGGATGGCGCTGTGACTCTCATGACCACAAAGCAGGGAACGGCACCTCTAGCCAAGAGTCATCTCCTTTTCCTCTCTCTCTCTTCTCTGCAGATTCTGGAGAGACTCTGAGGGGATCAAGCATTTGGCATGACCCTGTGGGCCCCTGGGTCATCACAAGGGGCAGGTCTGGGTCTGGCGTATGCTTTTGAAAGCCTCAAGCACAGCTTATATTTCAAAAATGTTTTAGTATGCTTCAGCGTGTTTCATGATCTTTAAAATAAATGAACTTCTGTGAATTTGGGGTGGGGGTGTGTGCATCATTTCTCAGGCTGCCTCTGTAGCTCCTGGTTCTGTACTACTCAGTTCTGCCCCTTGAGGGCACCAGAGGCTGCTTCACTAGGCAGAGGGACAGAGCCCAGAGGGAAGCTGGCCTGGTTCTAAGGACGCAGGTAGTGGTCACTCTGCTACAGATGAGCAGTGTTTGGCCTTCCAGGGACGCTACCGCTGGTGTGGTGCTGCAGGGTCCTCACGGCAAGTGAATCATAACCAGGTTACAGGCTGGTGATCAAAAGACCAAATTCAGAATTGAACCACAAGTGTGTGCTCCAGTTCTGCTCGCAGCTAGTTGTGTGGCTGCTCAGGTCATTTAACTTCTCTGAGCTTTAGTTTTCTCCCATGAAAAGGAAGCAGCTGACCTCAAAGGACCCTTCCAGCATTAGCATTTTGAATTGCTCTAAATAATAAGGGAAAATGGGAAATGATAGAACAGCATAGGTTCTTGTTTCTTGGAGTCTTTGCACTTGACCCTGTCCTGAGCTCAGAGCTCAGTAGGACCAGGGAGTAATCTCAGGTATTAATGATAATGTAAGGAAGTGATGCTCGGGAGGTAAACTGGGCGTGGAAGTCTCACAAGGTCTTCCCAAACCAGGATCCTAGCCAGCACTGGGAGCAGGATGTAGGGGAAGACTGGATAACCTTTCAAAACTGTCTAGCTGTGCATGAAATAATGCTATGAAGCCTAGTCTAATCCAGAGCTAGCAGGTATGCTAGGAGCACTCACCAGCGCTGCTGAAATGCAGATGATTGTCTCAATACTGCTCCAAACACAGCTGAGTTTTCCTTGACCATTCATTTCCATGCCCGAGTTGTACATGACGTTTTGGATCACACTGACTTATTGGGAGAGGGGGATGCAATGCATGTATGTAGCCTTCCTCCTGAATAACCAAAGGGGTGAGTCAGTGGCTAAAAGAAAGATTGAGCTCTGGATGGGGGGGCTTTCCTATGAGGACGGGAAACGGGAATCTGATTAGGGCACAGCTCTGTGAGTTAGTCTTAGATGCTGAGCCAAGAGAACAAGGTGGCCAGTCAGTGGGCTCCAGTCCACTGTCTCAGGCCTGCTTGTATATAAGTTAAGCTCAGACTCTGGGCTGTTGCAAAGAGACATGTGGGGAGCAGGATAAGGGCTCACCAGTTGTAAATGCCAGAGGAAGAGGTAGAGGCAGTGCGAGATGTTCTGAGTGCTGGGAAAACCTCACAAGGCAACATCAAACATTTCACCTAGGGTCTTGTAGTGATGTGGGATGTGGGTCAGCAAAGCAAGATGGGAGTCTGGGGAAGAAGACTGCATGGAGAGAAGTGATAAGGTAGTACAATCCCTGCCTGCCTTTCTGGAGGCCAGTGCTCTCTTAATTTAGAGTTCAACCTCTCCTGAAGGGCCCCATGGGAGGGAGGCCTAGTGTCTGCCTTCCATCTTGGCCTTGCAGATGTGCTGCTTTCCAGAAAGTACTTTCCATTAAGGGAACTGCAGGCAGACAGGTTTATGGGGGAGTGGGGCAGGGAGCTGAGCACTAAAGGGAAGGCATGCACAGAGGGGAGGGGCAGGTGTAGAGGATGGGCTTTCTCCTCCGGCTTTGTGAATTATGCCTACATGACCTTCAGGAGACTCCATCTTCCTAACCCTTGGTTTCCTCATCTGCACCATGGGAACTCTACTTGCACCCCTCAGAAGATCTCATAAGAATTAGGTGAAGTCATGCAGTCAAGAGAACTTTGCAAATTCTAAAGCATGGTATAAAAATTTTATAAGGAAAGGCAGGTGTTTGCAGACCTGGAATGACAGGATTAATATACTGTTGTTGGTGGTTTTTGGAGGCCCTTGCTGCCTTGCCAGAACTACTTCTATCAGTGACTAAGAGACAAGTAATTTATGCTTTCCAGTGGGCTCAGGAGAACTCTGAATCCTGGCCTTGCCTCCTCCTCCAAGCTTTCTGTTGTCTGTAGAAATCATCTTTCTGGGAGGAGACCTGGGAGCCTTGCAAGGAGGCCAACTTCTGTTTTGCCATGTAACCTGTAATTTAGATACCCAGCAGTGGTGACTAGGACACATTAGTGCTTTGCAGCCTACTAGGCCATGAATGCCAGTCTGGTGGCCTAGAAAGCCCACATACAGGGGTTGTAGACCCAGGCAATACAGACATGCCAGGTTGGACACAGGAATAAGAGGAAAAATCTCCGGGGGTCAGACAATGCAGCATTTCCCCAGAACACATCTCCAAAAAAGCTGAATAGAACCTTTGTCTCAGTGCTTAATGCCAACATGATGCATATCTGATGAGAGTAATATTAATTGAGAATTAACAAGGTGCTTGAAACAGTAAGTATTTTATTTGCATGATCTCATTGTTTTAAAACTTTTGCTTTTTCTTATTGTGGCAACATACACATTAGAAAAAAATGTGTCATCTTTACTATGTTTAATGTATAATTTAATGACATTAACTACACTCAACAGTGTTTAACCATTACCCCTACCCACTTCCAGAACTTTTTTTATCACCCCGAACAGAGACTCTTGACCTACTAAATTCTAACTCTCCTGAACCCTCTCCTTTCAGTCCCTGGCAAGCTTACTTTAGTTTCTGTCTCTATAAATTTGCCTATTCTAGGTAGCTCATGAAGGCAGAATCATAGACTATATGTCTTTTTGACTTAGCGTACTTTCTTCCATTTTGTACGTCATATGTGTCAGAATTTCATTCCTTTTGAAGGCTGAATAATATTCTATTGCATGTAATTGTATGTATACATCATATTTTGTTATCCATTCTCTATTGATGACCATTAGGTTTGTTTCCATTTTCTGGTTCTTGTGCATTACACATAAAAGTTTTTAAGAGGGAAATTCCAAATATATATAAAAACAAACAAAAAATAATGAACCCCCATGTATATCAATTATTAATTTATGGTCAATCTTTTCCCTATACCCCCACTGAATTCCCCCATCCCATATTATGTTGATCATTGTTTGCACCACCATAGATGCCATTATCGTTTCTGTCTGACAGAGGCTAAGCGAGGCACAGAGAGGTGAATTATCTCACCAAGGTTTCAGAGTCCCTTTTGGGCAAAATGGCACATTCAGTGAAGTTTGCTTTTGGTGCTTCTTTCTATACTATGCCCCACAGTTGGATGCTGTAGAATTTGGGACACGCTTGAGTCTAAAGCCTTAGTTCTTAACTACTTAACTCTAAGTAGAGTCTAGAGAGGGGATTAAGGGAGATAAGGTCAGTGCCAGGGCCCAGGACCATTAAACATGTGGCAAATCAGTATGTGTGTTGCAACTCCCACTCGTGGGAGGAGACAGGGCCATCCCAGCCCCACTGAAGCCCTCTGCAAATACGCATGCACCACTCACGTGCAACCCCTGGGCTCAGTGTATCATTGCTGCGGAGACACTGTGCTGTGAAATAAAGGGTTTTACCCTTTTGCCTTAGGGTGTGGGGTGTAGGCGAGAGTAGAGGAGAGGTGGTCCAGCACCTTTTTGCCCCCTGAAATCCCTCCTGTGTGTGTTCCCATGTGTGTCTGCACGCACAGATGTGTAAGTCCAGCCTGTGGAGAAGTTCAGGTTTCATTCTCAGCTGAGAAAACGGCGTTGCTTTCTTTTTTGGTAAGGAATAGTGACTCCTGGAATAAACCACTTTTTCGATCTCCTTTTCCTTTTATTGGTTAAACCAAGAGGACAAACCCTAAATATAATGGAACCCTGTCATTTTCTGACCCAAGGGGTGGACGTCTCAGCTCAGACAGGTTGGGGCCCAGCGGGCTCATCCCCTCCCAAATCCTGTGACCTGGCCCCCTTGTGACCAGCAGAGCTCAGTGGATGATGGAGCAGGACACACTGGCTGACCACAGAGTATCTCAGGTAACCTTTAGGAGCGTCTGCAGTGGAGGCTGGTGGGGGAAACTCTGCCTCTGAATGACAGTTAGCTTGAGTCTGGCTGTCTCTGCCTGCAATGTCCTCCTTCTCTGATCTTGCCATGGGAGTAACATGATTCTTGCTTGTCAAGCTCCAATGCTGCCTCCCCCTGAAACTTCCCTGTCTCCCCTCCCATCTCCCACTTCACTCATCCCAGCCTGCCATGCAAAATGGATCTCTCTCACTCTGAACCCTTGAGGCATCACTTTTGTACCTGCAGAGGCACTTTTACTGCTTTCTTTTTGTACTGTCTGAATACCAGTAACTCCTTGATAGATCAAAGTGAGTTCCTTGAGGAAAGGAATTGTTTCATCTATTTTCTCCAACAGTTCGGAGCTAGTCACAAGACACCTAGCTAGCAACCCATAAAAATCTGTGGGACAGATGATGTATCTCACAGCAATGCAAACAGTAAGCACTGAGTAACTGCATAAGGTATGAAATAATATTTATCTCCAACAACTGGGACTGTAAGAGACTTTGATGTTCAGATGTAAGTCAATCCTCTGGGCCCTAAAATCTGTCAAAACTTCTTTGGAAATAACTACACGATCTGCCTTGAGGTAGCATCTGAGATGGTTTCAAGTGGGGTTTCAGGTATCCAAATGTCCCCAAGTGCTCCATTTCCCCCATGTGTTTAATATCCCAAGTGGTCTCCAGAGGAACTTGAAGGGTGACAAGATGGAGCACAGGGCTGATGAGTTAAGATTGTCTCATTACAACATCTGATTAGCCACAATGTTCCTGCTCATCAGCAGAACTATAACTGATCTTTGCAGCAGTGACCCTGTGGTTCTGTAGGAAACCCAAATACCTTATTGAAAGAAGTGTTGCAATATCTTCAGAAGCATTTTTATTTTTTCCAAAGATTTTAATCAGTCTATGTATCTATCTATTTATTGTGTAGAATTGGGGTGTAGTTCAGAGGTGTGGGGGGGAGTCACCAGAGACAGGGTAGGGAGCAGAACAGGCAGACTGACTGAAATACACTGCTGAGGGGACCAGCGGCAGACAGGAGGGGTCTGCTGTGCCATGGGAGGTAGCGCCCTGGCTGGGGATCGAACTGAGGCCATAGAGGTTATAGCATTGACTTAACCCCGAGGACACCAGGGAGGCCCAGAAACATTTTCATAAGTCACTGAAACCATCTGTAATTGTGCCCCTCAGCAGCGTTCAGCACATTCGCCATCACCGCTGTCCAATTCTTGGACTTAGTCGTCGTCCCAAAAAGAAACTCTATGAGCTTTAAAACTTAATTCCTCACCCTCTTTTCCCCTGAGCTCCAGATAACCTTTATTTTACCTTCTATTTCTGAATTTGCCTGGTCTAGCAATGGCATCACATACTGTTTGTCCTCTTGTGACCGGCTTCCTTCACGCTGTATATTGTCCTTGAGGTTGAGTCATGTTGGAGCATGAGTCAGAATTTCATTCTTTATAAGGTTGAATGATATTCCATGGGGTGTAGGTACCACATTTTTTTTCATCCATTCCTATGTCAATGGACATTTGAATTGTTCCAACCTTTGCCTTTTGTGAATAGTGCTGCTATGAACACAGATATACATCTGTTCAGAAACACATTATCATAGTCTTCCTCTTGATCTCTATGGTAAATGGCCCCACCAACTGGAAAGCTTGGCTCTCTAGAATATTCCATTCCACTATTAGGTTTGGTAAGGACTTTCCTTGGATTATGTGGTGGAAGCACAGTGGGCAGGGATGGAGAGTGATTTCTCCGTCTCACAAATGGACACAAGGAGGCAGGTGACTAATCCACATTAGTGTGGATAATCAGACACACAATAAGAAATCCACCTCTCTCCCCCACCACCACATGTCACTGTTCTATTCTGCTGGGACACTTTTCCAAAAAAGTATGAACTTGAGGAACATTTGTTCTGAATTAAACTTGGCTGCAGTGAAAGTGTTATCATGTATATGGAGCTCAAATTACAGAGGCCTTTTTGGCCAGTGAATGGCACTGAGCGGCTGCTCAGAGAGGTGGAAAATTCTGAGCCCCTCCAACACTGTTTCAGGAAAATGCTCTGCGTGGTGTGGAGAGGGGCCAGCTGGTGATGTCAAGGGGCTTATAAAAGAGATTACAAGACCTTTTAAGGGAAGGAGGCAGTTGCTAATGATGGAAAACTGCTAAAGCAGCTCTGGATGAGGCCTCAACACTTAATTTGCTAGTTATCCTGAAGTGCTTGTCATTTTTCAAAAACATATTGTGTCTGTTCCTTTGTGCGTAGCTCAAAAGACAACACTGAGTGTGGGGCAGAGAACCTGTTATGCTAATCCAAGGGGTAACTGAAACTGATCTCTCAGGATGCAGAAAGTCGAAAGTGGGCCATCCCGGACCTGGGAGGGAAAGTTAAATGCCACACACACCTGTACATCTGTATTTGTCTTTCCAGCTTCCTTCATTTCCTTTTTTTTTTCTTTCTTTTTAAAGCACTGGTCGGGGGGGTTTAGGGGGAGCTTATTTTTAAAAAGCTGCTTAAGAGATTTTCACCTCCGAAGACAGATCTGAAAATAAAATATTTACTGATATTGCATTTCCAAGAGTTTCTAGTCTTTTCACAACCCTCCTGCCATTTTATCTTAAGAATGTGGTTTTATAACGAGGAACCAAGCTCAATTACAATGACAGGGTAGATGGAGTTGAGCAGACAAGCCCCAACTCTAACAGCTGGGCTGACTTTGTGTTTAAAATAGATAACTAATGAAAACAGTTTCAGATTTAGGAATAAGGAATCTAAGTTTGGAAGTGAAGGCCCTAAAATCAATTTTTAGCAGAGTCGCTAAACTAAAGAACATTCTCTATCACATTTCTTTTCCCTATAGAGCATTAAAACAAATAAATGAACAGACAAGCACACCAAACAAAACTGAAAACTAAGGACCCTAGAAATAATACTTCGAACTGTCACAGTGAGAAGGTCCAAAGCTAAAATGGAGCCGAAGCAAGAATTAAAAGGCGTCTGGAAGTGATCAGCGTAGAGGGACTTTGGAACCCATGACACTGAGGTATAATTAGTTGCAGCTTTATGTTTTCATCATCCTTTATTTCTGGGTACAGGAGAACAGCATAAAGACTATCTTGTCAACTCCATGTATTCTTACAATATGGAAAAGACAGTCATGTGCGTTAGCACAAAGCATTTTTTCAACTGTTGCTTAAATAAAAGCTTTTTTTTTTTTTTTTGGTGGGGGGCGTGGGTGGTGTGAGTGGCAATTGGGTTCTCTTTCTGAATGAGGGACCTGGGTCATGTCCCAGATTTCCAGTGAAGTGCAGTCTCCCCCTCACCCCCACAGGGCAGAGGCCCCCCCTGGCGCCTATCAACTGTGCTCCAGCAGGAAGGTTCAATCCTGTGAGCTTATCTCCTGGCTGTCTCCTCAAGACACTGAGCAGGTTACTGCCTCCACAGACCTTGTCTCCATGTCTTGCCCTCCTCCTGCTGAGTTCTTTATTAAAATCTTTTCCTTTTTTCAAGTCTCTCTCAAGTTTCACATCCATCTGACCAAACCAATCTCCAAGAGCTTCCTCCCTCTCTTCCCTCCATGTCACTTCAAAATGGTGCCTCTTAGATCACACACCGCTTGTCTCCCTGAAGCTGTATATCTCCCTAAATCCCCTGCCGCCCCCAGGAAACGAGTCTACAGGAATACTTGTTAAATATGACTTTATTGCTCAACAACTGAAAAGCTGTTGAATCAATAAAAAGCTTCTTGCTTGAAATTTTAAGCCAGGCCAAGAAACACAGCTATTAACTTTCACGTGAAAAAGAATCTTCTGAGCCAGGAAAGCAGGGAATGGTAACACTATTCAGGAGAGATTATTAGAAGAATCTACATGAGAAAGGGAACTCAAAGCCAGCCAGAAACCCAACCTTCTTTCTTCAACTTAAAATTCTTCAAATTTGCTTCTTTCTGTGTGTCTCCTAATTCCCTGCAAGTGTTCCCAAATAAGGTTGTGTACAGCCTGCAAACCTTCTGAAAATGGCCATGACCTTTGAGACTATTTGTTTCTTGCCTGTCTGGTCCAGGGTGGGAAAAGCGTTAAGAAGGAAGGAGCTTCAGACCCGGCTTCCCACTCCACCCGGCTTTCCTCCTCCTCTAATTTTTGTCTGCACTGGCAAGCTGTTGAGGAAAACTTGGAACCCAAAAGCCATCCCCATTTGGAAATCAGTGAAAAGAGTATTCAATTTATAAAAAACATCATATACATAATTTTGTAAAAAAAAAAAAGTGACTTATCTTTAAAACAGAACAGAATGATTCCATGGGGAATGTGGTTAATAGAATACTCTTTCTTACAGAGCAGGCGTCCCAAATTATTGCTTTTTTGCTTGTTTACTAAAAGATCATAATAAACCAAATGTGAACTAGGCGTCACTGGTGATACCGGGTGCTATTTCTTTTCTTCTAGAGAGAAATAGTATCTTTATTGTCAACTTTTAAAATGGGCTCATGGTTTCCAACTGTATGTGCCAGGGAGACACCGTAAGGTAAATATGGTGGCGTCAAAAGTAATTTGAACTTTTTGGACAAAGTATTATCTAATGGGAGAAAATTATTGCATGTTGTCAATATTTTCTATTATTGTTTATACATTGTATATAAGCATGTGTATCTGATCAGGACTGCCAAGCTGACATGCTCTCCATTCTCTGTTGGTTGTATTCATGGGAAGATTCCTAGAAATTACTGCTCTATGACCCACCCAAGTTACTTTCTTCCCTGTCTCAGTTTCTTCATCTGTCAATTAGACAACACACAGGAAGTGCTTAGCATAGCAAAGCAAGTATTTATGATCAAAGCAAGTTAATAGCCTCAGTTTCAAATATGTACTAAAAATAAAGTTTACTCTTATTATTTATATAACTCATTTTTGTGTGATAAAAAGATTACTGAGCTAGGAGTTTTAGTGTATAGTGGTAGGTAAGCGAATTACTTAATCTTTTAAAGCAATTTTAATTTTAATTTCTTTGTCTTTATAATGACAGTGCTGGATTAGATGGTCCCCAGTAATTTTCAGTTCTGAAGTTCTGTGACAGGATTTTTTTTCTTACAGTTAATTTTAAACAAAAGTTTAATACAACTTAGTAGAAAATTTGTATGCTTTAGCATCTCATATTTTTAAATTAAATGTACTTCAGGTTATAATCATATCATGCAATGTTTAACAAACAATGGATGTGGGAAAAGATACATGTAACTGTCATTTATTTTAAGAAGTAAAACTTGTTTTTTTAATAGATTTGGAAATGCTGTGCGTGAAATTCAATTATACTCAAATGTACAAAAACAAGATTGAAATCACTGCTGAAAAATAAAGAAAGGAAATCACTTGGGATGCCCATTGTTTCTGGAAGAAGGGTGTTTTATTGCCTAGTAGCTTTGATATTACATTAGGTGGAGGCCCAAGTAAAGCAGAGACTTCTTTTAGAACATTTCATCTGCCTGGAATGAAATGAGTCTAGCTTAGTAACAATATACACCAAAGTACAACAGGGTCCCTGAATTTGATATCATCTTATTTGCAATAAGATGTCTTCTATTGCAACTCAGGCCATCATGGAAACACCTCTTGACATAGAATTGGATTCAGATTCTGCCTCCTTGCTTTTCTAAGTAGGTGCCCTTGGGCAAGTTCTATAACTCCCTTGTATCTGTTTCTTCATAAAATGGGGCTAACTGGTTAGGGTTATTGTGGATAACAAAAGATATAATGCATGCAAAGTTCAAACAATAGTGCTCAATACATAGATAAATATTACCTATTTGATTCCATAAATTGGAGGTCTACTAGGTAGTAATTTCTGTTCTAGACCTTGAAATACTTTGGGGGCTTTAATTTTTTTCTTTGTATCTGATCTACAGTATATCACAAAATTAGATATGAAATTGTGATAAATTCAGCAGTGCAGTGGGATCCAGACTGGAGCCAGGAGAGAATATGAGAAGTACATGAAGTAGTTACTTAAGGTCTAGCCTTTCAGTTGCTGAGTTCCTGTGCCAGGTTTTAGTGAGTGCATTAAAATGCGTATTAAAACCACCATGACATTCAAAGAGTCAAACATGCCTGATTAGGCTTTCTTGTCCTGTATTTATAAGAAGGTTAGTGGTGCATATCCTCAGTGCAAATCATTTTTGCCTTTTACTAATATTTACGAGTAGTCTATAGCATAATGCATGTGATTAATTTGTTGAAGTCATCAGCTTTAAGGAACTATCTGAGAAGATGCCACATGTTGGCAGTAATGCTAGCAGCAGATAGGGAGTAGGCAATGAGGGAAAGGGCAATTGTACTTTTTGCACCAATGTACAAAATGAGAAATAGAATTATGGCAATAATGCATCCTCATATGTAAACTTACCATGGAAATGGTGCAGAAAGACATGCCATTGCAAGTAATTTCACTGTGATACTTGGTGGTGGCCCTAAGCTTTGCCTATACAATAACAATTCAGTAATGTTTGGGCTTCAGGTTGCCTTGGGTGGCTGGATCCACAGGGACCCTAAGAATAAATTTAAGGTGACGAATTCAACAGGAGCTGATCATCTGGTCCACTGTCTCTAGTTTGGCTGGTTTGGATACTGGCTGGGGATTGGTTGTTTTAGTGACTTTGCGGTGAAAGTAAGTAAATCACAGATGATAGCAAAATGTATCTCTCCCAATGGGGTTTGGACAGATAATGACTATTGGGTCACTAATTCCTCCCATGGCCCCTTTATTTGCATATTTTATATGGTAAAGAAATGAAATATATAGGTAATAATCCATTCATTATAAATTCTCATCCAAATTGGAAATAATTAGGGAACTTTTCTCAAAAACTCGATGTAAAGGAGAAAAGTGAATGTGCCTTTCCTTAACAGGCAAATTAAACTCCAGCATTTACTAGTACAGGGAGAATAACCTAAGTCAGAAATAAATTGGAAGCTCATTTTGTCCATACGCAATTATAAAAGGTTTAATCAAGAAAAATAAAAAGGTTCTGAACCTTCTTGTCCTTACTACTCCTTTTTGGCCTACCCCATTTTCACAAGACTGATAGCTTCTAGCATTAAAAGCATCCCCACCGCCCATAACTCAAGTCACAAACCTGTTCAAATCCAGAGTCCCCCATCTGGGTACAATCTTGATTCTCCAGGAAAAGGGGACTCGAAGGATTAAAGATTTGGATTTGTATACATTTGGGCCAAGACGTGGATCTTCCTGGTGAAACATAAAAACAAAACAATGAATGTGTCCCTTCCCACGTCCAGAACCAAAAACAGAATACAAGGCGCCGCTGCAGCTCCTTTTAGTAGCCCGTCTTTGAACTGGGCTGCAAGAGACGAAACCGGGGCTGACCCTCGAGTCCGGAGACATGGCCTGAGACCGGGGCGAAGTTCCCGGGGCCGGGCAGGAAGGGTAGGTAGGGCGCCTCGGGGACTTTCACCTGCTCTGCGGGAGGCGCGGGGCGGGGGACCCAGGGGGTGGGGCTTGGGGCCTGGCGCACTGTGGGCGGGGCCTGAGGCCGGGGCGGACCAGGGGGCGGAGCCCCGACGCCCGCGGGAGGAGCCGGCTCGGACCCGCCCCGCGGGAGGAGCTGCTCGCGGGCGGCCGGTCCGGCGTCTCCGTGACAGGCACCCGCGCCGCCACCGCCGCCGCCGCCGCTTCCTCGTCTTGGCCGTACGCGATCCTCTCTGGGGCCCGCGTCGCGTTCAGTCCCGCTGCGGCTGCCGCCCCTTCTCCCAGCCACCGCCCCCTGCCCCGGCCGCCCGCGCCGCCCCCGCCGCCCATAGCGCCCAGCAGCCAGAAATTGCGCGGCCACAGCGCCGCCCGCATCCGCGCCTCCCGCCCCACCGGCCCTCGCGCCTCTCGGGTCCCGGCTGCGGTGCCCTAGCCCGCGGCCCTCCCCCGCGCCTCCCGCGCTCCCGCCTCTCTGCTTTCCTCGGCGGATCTCGAAGCCTCTTCCCGCCGCCGCCTCCGGTGGAGCAGTCCCGGCGGGGCACCATGCCCAGTAAAACCAAGTACAACCTTGTGGACGACGGGCACGACCTGCGAATCCCCTTGCACAACGAGGACGCCTTCCAGCACGGCATCTGCTTCGAGGCCAAGGTGAGGGGCACGCCTGAGCGCGTGGGGTGCACAGCCATCCTGGACGCATGGTTGGGGAAAGGCTGTTGTGGGGTGTCCTACTGTTGGGAGGGTGACTTTTACACTAGCCCCTGCCCAGAGCTGCCGAGACCTTGCAAAGTTGGAACGGCATTGCCCTCCAGAGTCCCCTCCCACCTGCAGACTCCACTCCCACATGCATATTCCACTTATCACCTGCAAATCCCTTGCCACCTGCAGACTCCCCTCCACCCCCCGCAGACCCCTTCATCCACCAGCGTAACCCTCCACCCATCTTGCAAACCCCTCCCCCTTTATCCTTACCCGCCCAGGACCGGATTGAGTTACTTCCCTGACCCCTCCTTCCAAGGAGGTGGGTGAGTCGGGACACCTGGTGCTTTAGAATCGGTATGAAGGAGCTCTTGTGTTATTTACCTGCTGAGCTCCCACGAGAGAAGTACTCCCAGGAGCGTCTTTTACAGGGGATGGGTATCTGCTTGCTGATCGAGGAAAATAACACAGGAATGTTTTCAGATTCCAGGTAACTGTGTGCAGGTGTCAGAGCCACTTCCTAAACTTAATCTGATTTGCCTCTACTCCTTTGCTAGTGCCAGCCATTGATGGTGGGATGTGGGAGTGAAACCTGCCCATTTGTTGATTTTGTGACTTAATGTTAAGTTTCATCGACTAACGGGGACCAGTTCTGAAGAACTTAGTTGGGATGACTGGAATTTTCAGCCTTGGAGATGGGTGTGTGTGTGTGTGTGTGTGTGCAGAAGCTTGGGTTATTTCCTGGGGTGCCCTTCCCAGAGCAAGGACTTCTGGTTTCTGAAATTGCCACTGAGGTCAGTGCTTCTGCCCTTCACATCCCTTCTGCTCTTCATTCACACTCCTCTGTGACACAAAGACCCTGGGACCCTCAGCAACTGCTTGTGTGCCTGTCCCCCATAAGTGCTTTTTCAAGGAGTGTGTCTTGCTGGTTTTGAAAAGGTAGTACTTTCCATGATGAGACAGTTTTCCTCTTCATTCCCTTTTCTTGTTCTCCTAGATGGTTATTTAGATATAGGGTATTAGCTTTAGACCAGACACCTTATACCATCAGGTGGCTAATCCTTCAGCTCAATAAACATTTCCCATTTTTTGTTAGGTGTCCTGTGTGGTCAATTATCCTTAGACATTTTTTCCTTCTGAAGATGTGAATTGGTAAATCTTCCCTGTGGTCCCCACCCCCCATAACTTTCCCTAACCTTATTTGCTAGAGCTAGGATGACACCCCTGCTCCCCCAGTCTGGCCCCTGACATCAACCTTGTGGTGGAATGCAGAGCTGAATTGCTGGGTATGGCCAGAACCAGAGCAGGGCTGCAGCCAAGATCTTATCTTGCTTCTCTTAGAATAGATCTGCTTGGTCTAAGATGGGATGTTTGGGTTAATTTTTGTCCTGGTCTGTTGCTTTGATGAGTAGTTTATTTAAAGGGTGAGTTTTCATCATAATTGTGATTAAATTTTCTTGGACATACAGAATCTGGGAAATTGGCTTTTGTTTGGTTTGTTTTACCAGTGCTTTGCTTTGCAAAAATGAGAGTAAAAGATTAAAGAATTTTTAAGCCTTTCTGCTCTTCCAGTCCTCTGCATTTAGTCCCGATTAGGTCTCAGTTAGGGCGTAGCAATCACCAGATGAAGGCAGTCAAAAGTTGAGTCTTAACACTCTCCACTGCTACTAGCTTGATACACCTGCGGGGAGCCTGGCACTGAGACCTTTAATGAGCCTCTGGGTGATTTAATCCAGGTGATTGGGACCAGAATTTGAGAAATGCTGGGCATCAGCTTCCAGCTTTGCTGGGTCCTACCTTCCCTTTTCCAAGATGCAGTTTCCTTTCTGAGCAAATGTCTGGGGGCTGTGTGATGTAGTTCCTATAGTAACTTCCTCGCACTCACAGACCATGGAGCTAACTAAGAGGAGGAGGAGCCAGTCTTGGTCCAGGCTGTGTCCCTAGTGTAGATCTGAGAGTTAGGGGACTCAGGTTCTGCTATGAGAAGAGAAGAAAGGACAGCGCTGACTTTGGGGACTGGGTGCTAAGTTTCAGCTGATGTAATTGATGCGGGACACAGAAGCATTCAAACCGTGTTGGCTGTAACCTGAGTGGAGGCGAAGTGTTTCTGTCCACATGCACCCTACAATGCTCCCTGTTGGCTTCTACCAGAGCGGCATCCGTGGAACTGCACATTGTTGGGATTTCAGGGTTAAATCCATACCACATTCCTCCCTTGTTTTGGAAAAGCACAGACTGTAAAATGTAAATGCATTTTTGCTGCCTTGTCAGGCACCCTTGGAAAATGAGCCCAGGGCTTTCTCTCCCAAGGGCTGGCAGCTTTTCAGAATCATCGCTGGTTGGAGTGACTCTGGATGTATGCTGCTGATTTTCAGGGTTCTGTAGTGATTGAAAGGCTATGCTTAGGGTGGAAGGGCATCTGGGTGCCAGTTAATTTAATTATGCATTTAATTATCCCTAGGAATGTTAGATATTTTCTACCTGCATTACTCATGCAGTTCTTACCACTTCTCTAGAGATGGGTCTCCCCCTGTTTTATAAATGAGGATACAGGTTCAAGGAGGTTGTTGCCTGCCTTAGTGCACACAGCTGTGAATGGCAAAGCCAGAATTTAAACCTGGAACTCTGACTTCACATGCTCAAATTCGATGGTTATTGTTTTAATAATTTTTATGGAGTGTTCACCACGCTGGGCAGAGCTCTAATTCAGTGATCTCACCAGTGGGACAGCCTCACATTGGCCTGTGATGTAGGAGATTCTTTCACTGCTAGGCTGTTCAGATACACCCTTGAGCTGGAGCTGCCTCTAAGGGATTCCTGCTGTCAATGTTCAGTGTGGGCACCTGGCTCACTTGGTGGTAGTGGGTGGCAAAGGCTCATTCTTCTTGAATGCTTGTGTGGCCCCTCTGTTTCTGCCTGTCCTGCCTGCAGTCTTGTAGGTCAGTGCTATCAGCCACTGCAGGTTGGGGGAGAAGGGGATTTCTAAGATGCAAAGTGTAATCAAAGTATTATTCACAATATTATGCGTTGTATTTGTACATAATTTTGGATTTGCGTGGGACTTTCACATACAAAGAATTTTCCTCTTATGGAAACAGACACTAGTGTTATCTCTATTGTCATAAGAAATAACTGGGACTCAGAGAGATTAACTTGTTTGGAGTCACAGAATTGATAAGTATCAGAACATAAGGGTGTTTATTGAGCACTTTCTGTGTGCCCTGTATTGTTCTGGGTGCTGCCTCATCTAACCCTCACACCCCACTGCTTTTAGTCCTGGTCTAGCTGCTTTCCTCTGACCTTCTGTATTCATAGAACTCATTATCTAGATTGCCAGAACTGGAAAGAACCTTACATTACCACCCCATTTTACAGATGAGGTCATTGACCCTGGGTCACATAGCCAGTTAAGAACAGTATGAGAATTAATGCTGGTGTCAAATTGGTTTCAGTTATTTACTGTGGTTTAATAAACGATCTCAAAACTCAGTAATTTAAAGCAACATCTACAATATGCTCTCGATACCTAAGTCATGCATTTGGGATGGGCTGGGTGGTTCTTCTGCTGCATGTGATATTGAGTCTTCATTCAGCTGGACTGGGCTATGCTGGGATGCCCAGAACGTGCTTCTCCTGTTCCTGGTACCTTAGTGGTCATGAGTGCTATTTTCTACATGCAGAAAATAGGATTTGCTAGCATGGGGACCCTCTTATTTGGCAGCTGACTTTGAAGAGGGAGTGTTGTAAGCAGTGAAGGTGGAAGGCTTCAAAGTTGTACAGGCTTACTTCTGTGTGCTGTTGGTTAAATCAGGCATAGACCAGCACAGATTTAAGAGAAGCAGCCTTCTCAAGGTCACGTGACCATCAGGGTCACATCTTGAGTGCGTACATTGCCAAGCTGTCTTTGGATCGCCGTATACCACCAAATTTTTTGTTCTTTTCCCTCTGCATTTACCTACTCCAATGAAATCAATTGTCCTTTGTGTAATACTTCTGTGTAGAGCGTCTTCCACCTGTACCATCTGCATACCTAGCTGCTAGAAACAATTATTTGTGAAGTAGAAGAAATGCCCTATTGTAGAAAGTCTGAAAGCAGTGACTATATTGTCGTACTGAAGAGTGATTTTGTGCTTGGGGCGCTCCTGTCTGGTCTGAACTGAATTCTCTGGTCCTGATACTGGTTTTCCTGACAGTTTCTCTCCGGTGCATTTTAGAGATTCCAGTGAGCGCACACAGCAGGTTGCCTATGGATGCTTCTTGAACACGCTGTTGTGAGCGCTTCCAGATCAGGACATTCTGCATGTTGTCTCACCATCACTGGAGTGTCTCCACCCAAGCCTGAACCTGTGGTGCATGGTCAAGAGCCCTCTGAACTGACTCCACTATCTCTGGGGGCATCCCTACTCCCCAGTCTCCATTCTGCCCCCCCCCAGCCCCCCAGCAGTGCTGTCTTCGAGGATTCTGGGCCAGTGTATTTAGTGACATCTTTAATAAAAGTGTCATCATTGAAGTGGACACTTATCTCACCTTCTTGTGTATTTGTCCAGATGCTCTGAAATGCACTGTTAGCAGAACTCTTGGGGGTAGAGAGTGGGGAGATGATGAGCCTCAGTGGGCCAGCACCACTCTAAAGGATCACCAGTTTTATTCACCTTATTTTGCTCTCAGAAGTACCCCTGGGAGTTCCTCTATGGCTAGTGTGTTGGGATTTGATGGCAAGACTGTATCTACATTAGCTATACATTTCATGATTTTATGATTTTAGTCCTGTCTCCTTTGTCCAAAATGTCCCTTTCCACTCAGTGATCAGAATCACACAGCCATGTCATGATGAGTTCGCCAGTCACCTCTGAGACCTTCATCAGACTACTGCTTGTTAACGCTACTCATAATACTGCTGCTCCAAGAACTTACTTTCAGCACTTGGTCACTACAACTTTGCTGCTTCTTTTCTATTTTTGGAAGTCCTTTCTTCCCCTGCCCTTTCCCACCTCCTTGCTGATAGCTTTATTTTTATCGAGACTAATTCCACCTACCATACCATACAAGCCACTTACACAATTCAGTGGTTTTGAGTATATCCACAGATATACGTGCAACCATCATCTCAGTTTAGGACAGCTAGAGGACCCCTGAACCCTTTAGCTGTCATCACCTTAGCCCCTCCTCCGCCCCCTCCCCTGACCATCCAGCCTTACCCACTAATCTGCTTTCTGTTTCTAGGTCTGCTATTCTGGACATCACATATAAATGGAGTCATATAAAGTGTGACTTTCATATAGAAGTCTGACTTCTTTCACTAGTGTAATATTTCCCAGGTTCACCCATATTGTGGCATGTATCTGTATTTCATTCTTTTTTAGGGTTGAATAATATTCCATTGCATGGATAGATCACATTTTGTTTATCTACCCATCAATTGATGGACATTATGGCTGTTTCTGTTTTTTAGCTATTGTGAGTAATACTGTAAATATTGATGTACACTTTTTTTTCTTAAAGATTATGCATACAAGAACTGGGGTACAGGCCAGAGGCTTGGGTGTGTGCATAAAAGGATTCACCAAAGACAGAGCAGGGAACAAAACAGGGAGATCTACTGAAATACATTGCTGAGGGGAGCAGTGGGTGAGACAGGAGAGGTCTGCTATGCCATGTGGGTCCTCTGCACAGCCGGGGGTTGAACTCTTGCTGCACTGGCTATGGTTAGCTTCAAAGTCTGTGTCTTAACCTTTGTGCCACCAGGGAAGCCCAATGTACAAGTTTTTATTTGCTACACACTTTTCATTTTCAGTGGGTAGATAAGTAGGAGTGAAATTGCTGCGTCCTGTGGTGACTGTTTAACCATGTTAAACCATACTGTTTCCATGTGGCTGCACGTTTTGTCTTCCCACCAGCAGTGTATGAAGGTTCTGATTTCTCCACAACTTCACGGTACTTGTCTGACTTTTTGGTGGTATCTATCCCCGTGGTGTGAAGTGGTATATTCCATTATGGATTTGGTTTGCATATTCCCTGATGAATAATGCTACAGAACATCTTTGCATTTGTATATCCTTTTTGGGTATTGAGCTATTTTGCCCATTTTTATTTATTATTATTTTTAAAAAGATTTATTTATTTATGCATACAAGCACTGGGGTGAAGGCCAGAGGTGTGGGAGGTGAGAGGATTCACCACAGACAGAGCAGGGAGCAGAACAGGCAGATCAACGGAAGCACACTGCTGGTGGGGTGGGCAGGAGAGGCAGAAGAGGTCTGCTGCGCCATGTGGGTCCCCTCCCTGGCCGGTGGCAGGGATTGAACTTGTGCTGCAGTGGCTGCTTTGGCCTCATAGTGCATTGCTTAACCCATTGCTCCATTTTTAAATGGAAATGTTTCTACTGGTTCTTAACATGTTCTATATTTAGTCTCCTATATAAAGCCGCAAATATTTTCCCCTGTTCTGTCTGTGGGTAGTTTTTTCACTTTGACATTGTCCTTTGACATAGTTTTAAATGTTGGTGAGGTCCAATGATTGTTATTTTTTCCTCTTTTTGAGACCCATCTACCCTCTGTCCCCTGCTGCTCATGTCTCTTGAGTCCCGGTTCTCATCCCTTTGTTCCTCCCCTGCCTCCACAGGGTCCAGCTTCCCCTCAGTGGGCTTTTTCTACTCTGCCCAGGAACACCTGTGGCCTTCCCTGTGTGAACTTGCTCTTATGACCTCCTCCTCCTTTAACATTTTTCCTGCTCTTCCTTTCATGGCCACGTCTCATAAGGGAGTGGTTTGCTCTGGATGGTTTCTCAGTGTCCATTCAGTGCCTGGCCTCGTCCCCCTAACATTAGCCTGGCTGCCACGTAGAACCTCCTGCTGCTCGTCTCAGTCCTCGGCCCTTTGCCTTTTCCTCCTGAGCATCCTCTTCCTGTCCTCGGAGTGCCCGTTCAGCCCTCCATGTGGCTCTCAGTTGGTGTGCTTGGCTTGGCCCATACATCCCTCCTGTCTTTGCTGGCTGCTCTCCTCTCCTTTGACCTTCATGGGAGTGCCCAGGTCCATCCGCCCACCTCTCTGTGCAGGGGGCTTCTAGATCTCCAGCTCCAGCCCCAACTTTAGGTCTTCCTGTTGTGTCAGCCTCTCTATGCCCTCTACAGGCTGGAAGTCTAATCTCTCCTTTTCCCAGCCTCCCGTTCCCTTGGGTACCCAGATCTGACGCTTGGGGGCACAGCTTGTGTCCTTCCATTCAGCAGATGCTCGTGGACTCTGAGTACTCCGGTGGCGGGGCTCTTCTTCCTTAACCCCAACCCTAGCAAGTCAGTCAGTCCTTGAGTTTCCCCGGGCCGCCCATCGACGCTGCTGCCTGGGCCAACGTTCCGCCTCTGGCTGGTCCCGGCTGCAATCCTCTTCTCACCATGCTGTTCAGTACCCTTCTGAAGCCTCCGCTTTATCCTATAAACTTTTGTTGTTGATTTTCCAGAAATGTATCTTCTCATTTGGAGATAACCAGTTTCCAAGACGACTATCCTAGATCCCAGCTTCTCAGCAAGATATTCAGGGCTTTCTGCTTTCAGCAGTTCCCTTGATCTCCCTGCCCTTGAACCTACAGGTATACCCAGCATTCTCCCACCCCTTCTGCCATTCCTCACCCGTTGCTCATGGCACATGTCACGCGGTGATGCCTCCTGTCCCTCCTGTCTGTCCAAAGGCCTTGCTTTGGGTTGTCCTGGTTGTTGCCCATGAGGGTCCCCGTCACGCGGCTGCTGTGTCCGTAGTGTTGAGTGCTGTGCCTTGCATTTGGGATTTGCATTCTGAACGGTGAGACCATGTCCCTGCTCCTGAGCGGACGGTCTCGGCCTTTTGATCGAGAGTGTGTCTTGCTGTGGGTCTACACCTCTCAGTTCTCAGCGGGCATCCCAGCGACTGTCCCTCCACACCTCTTACACAGTGTCAGTGCTTCCAAAATATGTGCAAGTTAGCATTTCCCCTGCATATAATGGGCTTTCACTCGTGCCTACGGGGTGGAATTAGAATCTTTCTTTTAAAGAACATGAGGCCATACAAAGAACTCACAAGACTCAAGAAAAATAAAGTAAAAAACCCAATCAAAAAATGGGCAGAAGAACTTAAAAGACACTTCTCCAAAGAGGACATA
>JAGFMF010011405.1:138521-211882 GCA_019455555.1 Galemys pyrenaicus
GTGGGTCCCCTCCCTGGCCGGTGGCAGGGATTGAACTCGTGCTGCAGTGGCTGCGGTTTGCTTCATAGTGCGTTGCTTAACCCACTGCGCCACCAGGGAGGCACCTCAGCAAGGTAGGATTAAGAAACCTTTTCTCCCTCCCACTTTCTTCTTGGAAGTGAAATTGCTGAAATAGGAAAATTTCAGGAAGGATTCTTTAAGTCACTGGCTACAAATCTATAATGAGAGGCTAATTACTGTTTGGGCTATTAACAACTTCCTTTGTGTCCCTAGGTTTTCTGTAATACTTACCTGCCCAGAGAGCAATTAGTTCTGTCTTCTGCACCACCCTCCTACCCCCACCGTAGTGTTCCCTGACTGCAAGATCCTTAACTAATAAACACCTCTGAATTTTGAAGACATTATAGGAGTGTGTAGGGTAAAGGTTAATCAGGACTTTCCGCCCTCCTACCACTGATGATGGAAACCTGTGCACATGCCTGAGTGGGTATGCGCAAGTGGATGCACCTGGGCTGATGCACCAGGTGTCTAAAGCTAGCGTCCCGGAGACGCCGGTGTGGTGTGGTGGTGTGGAGCGGTGGAGTGTGAGCGATACCGTGACAGCAGTGAAGAAACTGCTTGAACCGACGATGAACCTCCTACCCAATCTGGGATGGTTGAAGACAGAGTGCCATTGAGCTTGACTGAACAAATGAATGAATGAATGATATCCTCGAGTGTACACTGCTCCCCTCCTCACCACATTACCTGCTGCCTTTGTCGGGAGTGGGATCCCTAGCTTAACTCATCCTTGTTGTAGTGATTCTGCTTCTCTTGCCAGTTGTCATCCAATTCATGTTATTTGTATTTCACAAAAATGATTTGTGGAGAGAACATGGTGTCTGCTGATTTTTTTCCTGCCCATCATTCTTTGGCAATGTGGTAAGATTTTCCTGGTGTGGATCTCATTTTTCTGCTGCTGGCAGTAAATGAGTCTGTGGCCTGTAGCCAGCTATGCAGCTGCAGACCTAGTGTGTGTGCATCGATTCCATGCTCTGTGTCCTTCCTTGATTTCCATGGCATTATTTGGTTTATCATCTGTGTGATTTGTGTACTTAGCACAGACTACAAAAAAAAGTGGTTGAACTTGTGTATTTTCTGGATTATTGGCAGAGAGCCTGGAATAGCAGCTGCTCAGTTAGCATGGGTAAGGTACATGGAACTTAAAGGGTTTGCTTTGTCAGAGGGAGGTGACATCCTTAGTGTCCCGTGAATGTCAGCCCCTCATGACGGTGATGCCTTTTAGTGCATTTTCTTCATTTCCTCTTTCTAGCAGCAGTTTCGAGTTGTTTTTCTTTAAAAATATGTCTGAACACACACTTGAGGGTGCTGACTCATCTCTTTAAGGGAGAAGCCTTGGTGCTGGATGGCCATGTGGGAGGGCTGCAGTTCCTTCCCTGCCTCCCTCCCTGTTCCAGCTTGTGCTTTCTTCATAATCGTCTATTTACTCTTTATGCAGCCTGGAGGCCAGTCTGAGAGATTGGAATGTGACCTGGGAGGGTTCTGGGCTATTGACAATACCAATCTTGTGTTTTGTTGAATCAACAGCCTCATCTTTGTACTTCTATCCCCTGCCTGTAAAGGAAGGGGCTTGACATAAAGACCACATCTGAGATGATCTGAGGTGACTTCCAACTCAACACTCTGAGTCCACACTATACTCTTCCCACCTCTTCTGCAGACCTTCCTCTTTCCCCAGTGAAGTCCCATCCCTATTACTTATTGCCCACATGCTGGTTGACAGATCAATTAGAGCAAACAGCCAGAACCTAGCTAGACTGCAGGGTGCTTGACACTTTCCCGGCTGTGTCAAGTGCCCTCTGAGGCATGGGTGGAAGAAACTGGCGCTTTCTTCCTTAGCTGTCTGTCAATATTTTGCTCAAGTGTAGTGACACGTAAGCATGACTTGTTTCATGTTCTCAGATACTTATACCTATTATGTTCTGTGGGGGAAAAAAAACCTCATTGATTTGGCCTATTACAATGAAAATACAGATATGATATCCCAATTATGGGAAATGGTGGCAGCATAATCTCTGTGTCTTCTGCAAACCCTACAAAAAGAGACAGAAAAACTGAGTTGCAATATTAAAAGCTCATGGACAACAGCCAACAAAATTTGGTGGCAAGGCATTCTTGCTAGCCATAAAATATATTCAGATGGGGACAAGTTGTCAGCAAAATAATGGTCTCTCTGAGGGAGAATACAGGGGTAATAATGAGGGATGAGTGAAACGGAAAAACCGTGAAAGGATCAGGAGATGCTCACAGAAGAGTTTACTAGGGAATGGAGAACAGCACCTGGAATTAGGGTTGAAAGAGGTCCCTAGTGAGGGCTGAAGACTTCACATCCCCACTACTGTGAACTGTCAGAACTGACTAAGTAGGACAGAGCCTCACACCCAGGAGAAACACTGGGAATAGAGTAAGTCTTCACTTAACATTGCGGATCCATTCTAAGAAACTGCAGCTTTAAGTGAAATGACATATAAGGAAAGAAGCTCCTGAATAGCATCATTTCTTCAACATCAACTGTTTTCTTTCTGTCTCTTATGTACACCATCCCCTTTACTCCAGTGAAGTGTTTCATCAGTTGTTTCTTAACAATGTTGTCAAAAAATGACATAGAATGAAATGACTTATTCAAGGACCTGCTATAGAATCAAAACTGATAGGACAAGCCATGGAATTGAAGGAGAAAAGGTTCAGATCAAAGTGGTGAGGGGAGAGGAGCCCCCACTATTTTTTATCTATGTGAAAATGATAGAAGAGGGATTGTGAAGTTCAGAAAGTTGTGGAGATTTCATCCTTTTAACAACTAAGAGAAACAAGTTCACATAAAAATTAAAAGCACAAAGTTATCAAGTTCAAATCCATAAGCATTTCTGTAAGTTAAAAAATAAAGAAGCAAATACCTCTAGAGATAAGTGACAATGAAAACATGCCAAAAAGGCTCATATTAAAAAAAAAGTAGCACATCAAAATGAACTAAAAATATTTTAAATTATGCAAGACATGAAATAACATAAATTAGAACTATAGAAATTCAGAAATGACAAAATTCAAGGATCAGAAAATTTTAAACAGTTTCAGAAAATGAAAACTAAAAAAGCAATATGAGAAAAATAAATACCCCCAAAGTAAGAAATGTTTTAAAATGCAGATGAAATGAAGAGCCAAG
The DNA here is from genome assembly GCA_019455555.1 of Galemys pyrenaicus. Taxonomy (NCBI): domain Eukaryota; kingdom Metazoa; phylum Chordata; class Mammalia; order Eulipotyphla; family Talpidae; genus Galemys; species Galemys pyrenaicus. The sequence continues at coordinate 141,742 of JAGFMF010011405.1, forward strand.
AGGCTTGAAAATGCATCCAGAAGACTAAGCAGGGGGCTAAGCAGGGTCCTGAAGAACAAAACCAAAACAAGGGAGCAGAATTGAAAGGACAATTCATGAAAATTTTACTAATAAAGAAAAATATTTGAAGCCTTCTATTGAAAGATCATATTAAGTACCTGAAAATACTATCTTGGAACAACCAACATCAAGTACATGTTAGTAACATTACTAGACTTTAAAGAAAAAGGCCATTTAAGCATCTCAGAGGAAAAAATACATGAATTATCTGGGAAAGAAAAATTAGGATAGGTTTGGATTTTTAGGGCTAACTTAATGTAGTATATATATATATATATATCTAATCAAAGGTGTACACCCCTTTGAAAATCATGTCATAATTAGATGTCACATCAATAAAAAATAAACAATACATTATCATCAGACTTGTAAGATTTATACCAGATGATGTAGCAACATTTAAAATAAAAAAATTGCAACCAAGGATTTTGTACCCAGCTTTTTGATAAAAGATTACCAGTATGTAAAAAAAAAAAAAAAATCAGGCAATAACTGTTGCTATGAACCCTTCCTAAGGTTACTGAAGAATGAAGGTCAGGTGACCAGATGAATAGAGACATGTATATAGTATTGTACTAAGTAGGTTGTTATTGAGGGACTAAAACCTGATGAGGGTTAAAAAGGAGACATCACAGTGTGGAATGGCCATGATCATATTCATTTCCTATAGCTGCTATGACAAAGTACCACAGAGTCTGTGGCTTAACATAACAAATTTAATCTCTCACAGTTCTGGAGGCCAAAAGTCCAAATTCAGTTTCACTTCACCTAAATTGAGGTGCCAGCAGGCTGCTGTTCTCTGGAGGCTCTAGCAAAGAATCCATTCCAAGTCTCCTTTAACTTCTGGTGTCTTCCAGCCTTCCTTGCTTGTGATCTTTGTACCCCTTTTACCTCCAGAGTCCCTTGCCTGGATAATTTTGCCTTTTCCTTTTCTCTGTGTAATTTCCTCTTTATCCTTTTATAAGGACACTGGTGATGGCAATTAGGGACCACCCAGATAATCCAAGGTCATCTTCCCATCACTGGATCCTGAACTTGATCTTTGCCATATAAAGTATAACATTCATAGTCCCAGAGGTAAGGGTATTTTTGGAATGGCCATTACTCAGTTGACTACAATCATCTAGTACAACCATTTTTTAAAATGATGACTGATGAGATGGCTTACACAATGTATACAATGCTGGTATTAGTATTGTTGTTCCGGTATTGTGGTGTAAAGTAAATCATTGACTATGGGACATTCATTTCTGTCATTCTATATGTACTTGGAAACCAGAATTCAAGGTGTGAAAGAAATAAGCAGATAAAATATGGAAGAGGTTACATAAAAACCTTACCTTGTAGCCTTGAATTTTATATTAGAAATATCAGTATTAACTTACAGGTATATTTAGATTTATCACATTCTCATCCTCTCTCCCTATTTATAGTTGCCCAATACTGTCTACTGAGAAAGATCTAGAAACAATGACTGACCCAGTAAAAATAAACATTGAAATGTCATTTTGCATTAAAAGATGCCAGATCTTCCTGGAAAAGCTGAAATAGCTGAGTGCAGATCTTATGCAGAGAATCTCTGAGTGGGAGAAATAAGGCATGGAAGACAGCAACAGATGTCAGGGAGAAGAAGGCAAGAAACATCCCAGGCACAAAGAGATGCCAGTCACTGAACTGTATGTATTATATATGTAGGAAGAAAGTATCACAGGGAGGGGTAGACACACACACAAAGAGCATATAACAGTAGCTGCTGCTGGTGTCTAAATGCTCTGTAGGGCAGGGGAGCACTTTGACTTAGAGACTGAATGTTCCTGCTTTACAGGGGAAAGCATTACCACCATGTAGGTGCCCACCTCAGACCTTCTTGGTCCATTGCCATTAAATAGACCCAACTAACCTTGTGATAGTGAGCTCTGCTCCTCCCAATCCTCATACTCCTACCTGCACTGAGGTTAGCTCATCTGCAAGTATCTCCAGACTCTCATTTATGGATCTCATTGCAAATTCATAGAAAGGCATTTTGACTTGTCAATGTGAATAATTTGGATCTTTTCATAAATGCCCCTCTTTTGTGTACATGTCAGCAGATCTCTTGTCTGCACATGGCAGTACCTGGGGGCTTTTAAAATGGTGATGGCAAAATGAGAAGGCAACTGATTAAATGGGAGAAGATATCTCAATCACTCATCTGCTAAAGGATTACTACCCAAAATATATAAAGGACTCCACAACAGAAAAAATAAACACCCAGATTAAAAAGTGGATAGAGGATCTGAATAGTCATTTTAGCAAAGGAGACACACAGGATGGCCAACACACATGAAGAGATGATGGACATTTTAAAATGAAAATCAGAACCACAGTATCTAGTACTTCAGTTAGGAGAGTGGCTAGTAGCAAAAAGATCAGAAACAAGAGTCAGGGAGCATATGAGAAACGGGGACCCTTGTACACTGTTGGTGAGAATGTAAATTATGTGGTCACTATGGGAAACCACAGAGATGCCTCAAAAATTCAGAACTACCATTTGACTCAGCTATTTCACTTCTAGATATTCATCCAAAGAAAATGAAATGCTACTTCAAAAAGATAACATGTACTCTGACTGTCAATGCAGCATTATTTACAACTGCCAAGATACGGAAACAACCTGAGAGCCCAGATGAGTGGATAAAGAAAATGTAGCAAATACACAAAGGAATACTACTCAGCTGTGTATATGTATATATAAAGATAAAATCTTGCCATTTGCAATGACGTGGATGGACCTTGAGGGGACTAGGCTAAGAAAATGAAGTTAGAGAAAGACTGTATGGTTTCAACTCTTGTGGAATACAAAGAAACAAGGCAAATGAACAAGCAAGAACTTGAATACAGAGACTAGATTGGTGCTTACCAAAGGGAAGGGAATTGGGAGTGGGTGAAATAGGTAAAGGGTGCCAAGTATATAGTGTTGGGTAGAAATTAGACTTTGGGTGGTGATAATAATGTAATACATGCAGGCATCAAATTATAACACTGTACACCTAAAACTTATGTTATAAACCAAAACTTTTTATTGAAAAAAAATATAGTGATGCTCAGCCCAGGCATGAGAAATAAGAATCTGTAGGAACAGTGGCCATCTCGATTCTGTAATTCTCCAGGTGATCCTATCATATAGCTGGGTACAAAGCACTGTATAAGAAGAAATGAGGTTTCTGAGGCAGCTAGGCTAAGGGTAAATCCTTCAACAGGAGAACTAATGCTGCCCTTTAAGGCTAAGAACTTAGTCCCAGGGAAGGGGGGCCCTGGTGTAAAGCACACAGGCTTCTTTCTGCTCAAGTCCCTACAAAATCCAAGATCACAGCTCAGTCTTTTTTTCATTTGTCTTCTCTCTAGAATTTGACCATGTAGGGTTCGGCTTTCAAAACTCTGCTTTGGGCTGCAATAGGGAAAAATTGATGACTAAGACTTGAAAGATATTTTTTTTCCCAACAAACATACAGGTGTAAATATTTGAGAACATGAGACAAGTCATGGATAAATCCTGCTTACGTGTCGCTACACTTGAGCAACATATTGACAGACAGCTAAGGAAGAAAGTGCCAGCTCCCTCCACCCACGCCTCAAAGTCAGAGGGCACTTGACACAGCTGGGAAAGTGTCAAGTGCCCTGCGGTCTTGCTGGGTTCTGACTGTTTGCTCTAATTGATCTGTCAACCAGCATGTGGGCAATAAGTAATAGGGATGGGACTTCACTGGGGAAAGAGGAAGGTCTGCAGAAGAGGTGGGAAGAGTATAGTGTGGACTCAGAGTGTTGAGTTGGAAGTCACCTCAGATCATCTCAGATGTGGTCTCTATGTCAAGCCCCTTCCTTTACAGGCAGGGGACTGAAGTACAAAGATGAGGCTGTTGATTCAACAAAACACAGGATTGGCATTGCCAGTGGCCCAGACCTTCCCAGGTCGCATTCCAGTCTCAGACCCTGGTCTCCCTGTTGAGTAATGAGTAAACAGACCATTGTAGACTGGAGAGGCCTTTTGTAGAGGAAATTGAAGGGTATTTACTCTTTTATTTTCAGAAGTTCCATGTTTCAGCTAGTGGATTTTCTTAAAATAGAGACACACATAATTTGGTGTTGGTGTGGAATAATTGAGGGGTGGCACGGGGGGCCTCAGCAGCACATCACAGCTCGAGCTCTCCCATGCACAATCCAGAGCAGGACCCGAACGTCTGATTTCACCAGCCCCATGGAACTATTACCCCATCAGGTGATAAAAATCTAATGTTGACATTTCCAGGAAAAATAAGTGTTTCTCTGGAAGCTCTGTGCCATTCATTGAACAAAAGTCTATGACTTATGGCGTAATGAATTAATGTTTGTTCTTCTCAACCTACTTTCCCTTTTAAAGAGTTTTCATGTTTCTTTGGCCAAGGAGATAGTAGTTCGTGTTTGTCTACCCAGAGCCTAGTGCATGCCTTGTGTTCTCTGTGTGTCACATGCATTAAGTGAATCTATTTGGAGAGATGGGACAAATCATGAAAAAGTGAACAGACTCAATACCATGTATGGTTGAGTTAAATAATATGCCATGAATCACAAGAAGACAGTGTAACCTGGAAGGATTCCTGGAGGAAATGGTAACAAGGATTTGCATACCAGTCCCTCTTTTACATTAACTGGCACAAGCCTACAGCACTTCAGTACTGTGATAGTGATATTACATGAGAGAAGAACATCAGAAATGTGTATTTTGCCATCAAAGAAAAAATGCCTCCTGGAAGAGAGGCAAATGCTTTCTGTTCCCTCATCTGAGTTTCTCTGACTGTAGCCTGTTTTCCTTGCAGTGTCTCCAACCTTTTACTATGTTTGATCTTCAGAATCTTTATCTGAGAGTTATTATTTCCATAACAGTAAGGAAAGTGAGACCTGGTTGCTGGGTGCCCTAACATTCCCTGGCCGGGGAAAGACAGTTTCAGTGGAACTGCCCCACCAGAGGCCTGCTGCCTGCCAGAGCAGGTTCTGATAAAAAACACCCCCAGCCGAGGGTAACAGGGAATGTATGAAGGGTTGTGGGAGGCAAGGCTTCTGAGGACTGCGGTAGGCCTGGTGCTAAGTGAGGATTTAGGGCTGTACTCTCACAGGGCAGTGTTGGCACTGAGGTTCGGATGATAAAGATATGGAATCTTGAAGCCATGTGAACCCGGCATGTCCTGGGTGCCTCAGAAGTATCTTGGCAACAGGTGTGAATAGTCTTTTTCATGTGATGGTGTGTTCTGGGTGGTGAGGGCACCCTGAAAGTGGATGGGACTGTGTGATGATGGAAGGGTCTGGTGGCATCGTGAATATAGATTGCTCCCTGATCCTCCTTCCCTATGCTCTTAATTCCACGGATTCTAGTCCTCCACTGGGGAAGCAGATAGGTTGGTGGGGAAGGTGTGATCTTTGTTCATTTTGCAGACTCTGGTCTCATTTAAATGCTGGCTGTATGTGCCGAGTCAGACTTAGTAAACTGCTTGATTTATTCTTTCCCTGGAGCCCACAGAACCCGTAAAACAGAATTAGAGAACCAGGCTGTAATCATGCCTGTTAGGGCTAACCATAAACACAGTCTTGTTGATGGATGGATAGCTTCATAAACATCTGCTGAACATCTGAGCTGAGTCTGCAGGTGTGCCCTGGGCCACCTGGCAGGGAGGTGGACATGGGCACGTGGTAGGTACTTGGACATTTTGTGACCATCTCTTCCTTCCTTTACACTAGCTGAAGTATTGGCTCAGATAAGTCTGGTGAAGCCTCTGTAATTACATTGCTCATGTAAAACTGAGGGAGAAGATTCAGTATTGAGTTGTTATGACCCCTTAAGTATTGATTCAGCTGTCGAGGTGAGGGTGGGCATGGTCCAGGTGTCCATTCCAGCTCTAAATCTGCTACGGGAAGCCTCATTTCATACTTCATGTGGTACACTTGCCACAATGTGGGACTGTGTGTGAGACACAGCTCTTTAGCTTGAAGTCCCAAATAGAGGCTCCACTATGGGATTCTGCAGGAATTTATGTCATGAATGTGAGTCTGAACTGGATTTCCTCTTTTATAGTCCAGGTGGATAACTGGTATCATAACTTCCAGTTTCTTAGTGGATTGCTGAGTCATGTAGAATGGGTGTGTGGGTTCTGTATGGCCTTCGGGGATAAAGTTGAGAGACAAGGGAGAGTGTTATACTGTCATTTGTTCTCTCTGTATGCCAAGTTCACAATGTATATAGGGATACTTTTAGATCATGAACCCTTTTGTACATGGGGTTCCCCTATCCTCTGAGTGTATGCTCTGCTTCCTCCTATAGAAAAAGGGGGGGGGCTTGCTGTCTAGAAATGAGCTTTGTTTTCAGACTAATCTTTATACTAATGGGTGCAAGTTACTTAACCTTTCTCAGCTCTAATTTCTTAATATAATTAACTACTAGTCACAGGATTAAATAATTTAAAGAAAATGTACAACACTTTTCAAAGGCCAATTATCATGTGGCGTTTATTGCATTGATCTTTGAGTCCAACATATAAAGTGGCTCTGATTACTTAACATTTCTTCCTCTTTTCCAGTCTCCTGCCTTAGTCATCCTGCTTAATTATTGTTGGTGAATGTAAGTTAATATTCTTAATTGTCCTTCATTTTTACGGTTGTCTTTTGTTCTGTACCATTTTCACTACTGGTACTTAAGTAGACTTTCAACAGATCATTTTGATATTTCTTAATCAACAAATATTAATCAAGTGTCTTCCAAGCACAGGCTCTATGGTGGAGATAGAATAGTAAACAGACTATTACGTTTCTTTCCTCCATACCATCTCTTATGGGAGGGCATCTGCTTCTGCTTGAATAGCTCCAGACATGGGAAGATTTTACTTTCTGTGTTAGCATAGCTTATGTAGAGATGACGCTAGTTTTTAGAAGAGACTCTCTGATATGTAGTCAGCGTCTTCCAGTGGAATTTTACTAATTGCACCACAGTCATGCCTCTATGTGATGTGAGTTTAATTTTTAAAATTGTGACACATTCTAGGCATGCAGAAATAGAAACTAAGGATCATGTAGGTACTCTCCCCACGTAGATGAAAGAAAACACATTTTTATTTATTTGTTTATTTAATATTCAAAATGGTAAGCTTCTTATAAAAAGGAGAGAAGAGTAAAGGACACTTGCACAGACACAAATGGGCAGAAAGAGCTGGTTTCTTAAGAGAAACACCTGCATAGGCACAGGTTTTATGGTGTCTGCTGATGTATAAAGGTATTAGATTTTCATAAAAAATATGTCAATCTTTTTTCTTTATCTTTCCTTGTTTTTAAAACAAGTTTAGATAGAAATCCCTTGGAGCGTCCTAAGTTTCACTTTCCTTCTCTTTTTCCATAGAGGGACACACTATTTTGAGTGTTTTATTCTCCCCAAATATTTATACTTTGTAAAAACATGTGTATGTATCCATTGAGATCATATAGTATCTTTTGTCATGTTTTAAAACATTTAGCATATTTAATAGTGTAATATTGTACTTCTATACTTTGCTTTACCCCTGCTTTACATTGTTTTTGAGAGTTAGTCATGGATCTTACCTATTTTCACTGCTAAGTAGTATTCCATTGTTTGGATCATAGCATGCTTTATCTGGTCTTCTATTGATTGGTATTTAGATGGTTTCCAATTATTTTTAATTATAGACAGTGAGTGTTGCACTAGACGTTCTTGTACTTTCCCCAAGTCTCCTTGAGCACAGTTGTGAGTGTGTTAGGTTCCCTAAGAGTAGACTTGCTGAACCACAGGCTGAGCCATCCTCTAAAGTAGTTCCTGGTATTGTAAGATTGCTGGAGGCTTGTAAATTGATAAGCAGTTTGCTTCGCTCACACTGTTATTCCTGTGCTAACACTCCATTTTGTTAGCCTTTACTGTCTTTGCCAGTATGTTTGATATGAAATACTGTTTTTTAGAATTTGCATTTCCTCCATTACTGGTAAGTGATTGCTAGTTCATTATTAGCATCCACTCTTAGGTTTGTCATTAATTTTTTCTTTCTCACATGGACCGTTCATATCTCTTGTCAATTTTTCAATGGATTATTTTGTCTCTTGTTAATATGTGGCTCCATCTGAATGTTGAACTTGGTTGCATGCATTACTCCTATCTTTTTCTACTCTGGCCTGAGATACAATCTTTACTGTATCTCATAATGTATAAAGGTTTTAGATTTTAATATAAAATGTGTCAATCTTCTTCCATTTAAAAAATTTTTCTGTAGGGCCTCCCTGGTGGCGCAAGGGGTTGAGTGCTGCACTATGGAGCTTCCACAGCCCTGCAGTGCAAGTTCGATCCCCAGTCAGGGAGGTGACCCACATGGCATAGAAGATCTTTCCTGCTCGCTCACAGCTCCCCTCAGCAGTGTATTTCAGTCATTCTGACTGTTCTGCTCCTTGCTCTGTCTCTGGATGAATCCTCTTACCCCCCGCCTCTGGCCTGTACCCCAGCTCTTATATTCATAAATAAAATCTTATAAAAAATAAAACTTTCTGTAATCTGAGATCATAATTGTGCTTTTCTAAATCTTTGAAAGGTCTAAGATTTTTCCTTAACATTTAACTCTAGGATTTTTTTTTAATGTGGAAGCAACAGTAAAAATAGAGGTCTAGTTTTATTTTTCTCTGTGTAAATGACCAGTTTTCCCAATCATTTAGACAGTCCATCCATCTTTGCCATGCCCCCACTGTCAGAGATGCAGTGTCTGGATATGTGGGCATCTGCTTCAAGGCTGGCTGTTCTGTGCTTTGGCCTTTTTGTCTCACATTCCTTATGAACCTCTATCCTAATTACTACAGCTTTATTATAAGTCTTGTAATTTCGTGGCATGGGCCTTTGCTCTTTCATAAAAATTTGAGAATCAGTTCAGTAAGTTCTTTACATTTATTAATTTTTCCTGTACTGATTCATCTTTTGGGACTGAGATTTTAATTAGAATTTCATTTAATTTATAGACTAATTTTGAAGATAACTGACATCTTTTTAATATTTAGTTTAATCCATGGATATGGATAATCTCTTCATTTATTTAATAGCTTTTTATTGATGGCTTTAAATAAAATTTTATAATTTTTAAACTAAATTTCTATCCACATTTTGTTGTATTGATTTGTAGGTGTCTTATGAATTTGGTTGCTGTCTTTTAAAAATTTACATTTTTCCTGTGGTTCAGGGCTGGTGTTCTTTTCTTGTGTTTTATGGCTCTCATTCTACCATCTTCAATGTTTTTCATCTCTGTCTCACATGCTTGTGTGCTTAGAAGTAGAAATATGAAGAAATATTATAACAGGTGACTCATGACCATATGAAAGGATGCTGAACTTGACTCAGATGAGTAATACAGAGATAATGTTCCTCCCTGAAAAGATGGACAGAATCCCAACTGTTTGACCATATACTCTTGTTGGCAAGGCTGTGGAGGAAATAGATACATGCATTCCCCTTTGGGGCGGGGGAAAGGAATGCAAATAGTATAATACCTAACTTTGTAGGGGTATTCTGCAATACCTTGTTGTCCATACAGAATACAAGGACATATGTGCTTACTCTTTGATCTAGCAGTCCCACTTCTAAGATTCTTTACCAAGGAATTACTGGCAAAAATATTTCTAACAGTGTGTATTTTGCTCTTCACTGAATCCCTGTCTGTAGTAACAAGTCTGAGCGTGACCCAGAGGTTCTTCACTAGAGCAGTGGTTGAATAAACTATGGTGCCTCATAGGAAAACCATGAAGCTGAAAAAAGGAAGGGAGACTAGACTTTATCTGTAATGGAGTGTGATCTGTGATCTACTAAGGGAAGAGGGCAACATGTCATTTAAGGACATGTTGAAAGAAAATATGTATTTGCTTACACTAAAAGACACAAAATTATTAAATATGATTATTCATAGGAGAACAGGCTAGAAGGAAAAGGAATAAAACTTTGTCTTCTCTGAAGATAGTTTATTTTGTTAGTTTGGCCTTTGAAACATCTGAATGTTTAACATATTTTAAAATAAATGAAAAAATATAAGCAATCTCTTAGAAAAGCAATGAATCTATGTATTGATCTAGTTAGTATACCCCATAGAGAGGAACTCTGCCAGCTGCCAGTTGTGTATCCTAGTGGCATATACCATAAACATCTCCAAGTGAAGAAAGCTCTTTAGACTGTGTTAAATATCATTGGTGCAATTGGTTTGTTATTCTGAGATCCTTGTATGTATATGATGGGGTAAACTGCTAATTAGACTGGGTGTAGGAGGGAAACAGCATAAAAACAAGGAGGTTAAATAAAATCCCTACAGTCTTGAATTTTAGTTGGATATCCATGAAGTATTTCATTACTGGAAAAATATAAATAACTAAATAAAAAAGTATACTGTAGCTCTGTTTATTGTCAAACCCCAAAATAGTACAATGAACCTTCTCTGTATCTACATCCTGATTGCCAAATGCCATTCCCCACTTAAAGGAATGCTTTGGAGCAATGGCTGCTTTCAAATCTGGGACAAGAGATATACAGGATGTGCCTGGCATATCATAACACCAAAAAGCAGGGACACTACAAAGGGTCATGTCACAAAAGGACTCAGGAACAACTTGCGGAGACTTCCATTGGCCAGAGAGGGGACACTTTGAATATCATGAAGGATAATGCTGCAATGGATATACACCCACAGGTTTAACTACATGAGTTTATAATGATGCTTAAGAAAAAGAATGCCAGCTACTTTTTTCGGATGTTAGAAAATTGACTCATTATTGTGAAAACTGGTAAATAAAGGAAGAAAAACATTCTACAAACAGTACTTTGAATGACCAAAGAGTAGATGATGGGAAATAGTATTTCTCTTTATAGAAACAGTGCAGCTAAGAGCTGAAGAGGGAATGATTGCTGTTTTGTAATACTTAATTAACTCATGGGTCTCGGCAATGACCAACAATGACTGCTGACAACATAAAAGGTAGACAACCAGACATTATATGCCTTCTGATGTAGTCTTGCCAGAAAAAAATAATATTGAGCCCTTATCTGATCAAGCCTCCAGATTTAAAAAGGATTTTTTAATACTGTGCAGAGGGCAGTGGAATATAGTAAAGAGCACCATGGGAATGCAATTAGCAAAATCCAGACTGTGGGGAATGCCATTGGAAAAGAACTTGAGATTTTACATAATTACCAAAGTAATACAACAAAAAAAGATGGTAGGTAAACTGGTAGATTAGATATAACCAGTATAGTGTTTGGAATTGTAACTTGAACATGCTAAAAAATTTCTTTGAGACAATCAGAAAATTTAAACAATAATGAAAGATGAAAGGAATTATCAATTTTTTTAGGGGAGATAATGGCTATTGAGATTGTGGTTCTCGAATGGGACCCTGAGTCCTTTCTCTACATGAGTGTGGTTGGAGACTTCTTCATACCAGCAGTCAATTCTTTGACACCAACAACATGGGTGTCATCTCCAAATTCTGATGCAGGGGATTCCCTATACCAAAAAGGAAACAATGCTTGGATGTCAAGAGGCTGTTCTCTAATTCAATTCACTTTGATACCATTTCACCAGCTCCCATAGGTTAAGGCCTCAGTCTCCCTAGTCTGCCTTCCACTTGAGATGCCTGTCAAGAACCCACGCTGTTACCAGTGCTTCAGACCAACCGGCTATAGAGCAGATGTTCCCAGGACCTCTTCCTCAGGTTGAGTTAGCTTGCTGGTGTGGCTCACAGAAGTTAGGAAACCACTTCTTCACTAGGCCACAAATTTAATTTAGAAGGGTATAATTCCAGCCCAGCATCAGAGTAGGAGATAGGGTGCAGAGCTTCTAAGCCCTCTCCAGGTCCACTGCTCTCCCTAAATCTCCATATGTAAACTGAATTCCATCTTTCTGAGTTTTTATGGAGGTTACAATACATAGGGATGATTTATTCAACCTCCAACTCTTCCTCCCCCTCCCCCCCCCAAGGAAAATTCCATCCTCTAATCCCTTGGTTCTCCTGCCAACCAGCCCTAGGTACTTCCAAAAGTCACTCATTTGACTAACAAAAGATACTTTGATTACTCTGAATACTTACTAGAACCCAAGAGGTTTTAGATGCTGTGAGCCAGAAACCATGGACAAAGACCATGTATATACGATGTATGTATCATGTCAACTGAATGACCATATATAAATATCTTATAGTTGACAATATATGTCTAAAGAAAGAGCTTTAGCTTTTAAAAATGCATACTGAGTCATTTAATTTTGAAATAAGATGAGGGCTGAGATTTGCTTGAAAATAAAAGGCTGATAGGAAGCGGGTGGGTTGGGTGACACCAGAGTGTCCCTGTGTTGGTGTCTAAGACTCGGTAATGGGTTCATTCAGGTTCAGCCACTCTACTAGTCTTTCTCGTGTATGTGTGTATCCTTAAGGTTTTCACTGGTCAAACCTTAAAATAGAATTCATTAAATGAACCTGGCTCAGAACAGGTGACTTTTTGCAAAGTGTTACTATAAGATGGGATCCTAGAGCTTCATTTTCCTATTGTCTTTGTTAGAGATATGTTTCTAGAGGGGAACAACAGAGTCTGGGGTCTGGGACTAGTTCTGGTTTTAGTTCAGGGTTTTACCAACCCCCTATGCCCACGGTTGCTGAGGAGGCAACCCAAATTGGCTCCCTTGGAAGACCCTTCATCAGACTTCCTAGCGGGGCTGATGCAATTCTCCTTTAATCTTGCTCGGTCTCCTCCTATTGCCTCCAGCCACATGCAGACTAGAGTCTTTGGGCATGGAAAAGATTATTTCTTGCTGTTCTCAAGTACTCCAGGGCCTTTTGAAAAACTGACACCCTCTTGAGGATCTGTTTGCACCCCCAACCTCACATGTCATCCCAGTTGATGGGATCATAGGATTTGAACCTGCACCTCATTGCTACTGCCCTGTACTACTTTGCTTTTGTTTAAGTTCTGCTGCTGTTTCCCCACTTGATGAAGGGTACCTAGTCTTTGTTGAGCCTCCAGTGTGCTGTTTAGCGTGGGTATTTGCCCCAATAATGCATAGATCGTGTGCCTGTCTGGGTACACGTTCCTTAGCCAGATGACTTTGAACATGCCCGAGGAAATACAGCAGCCCCCAGGGCCTGAGGAATACTAAACTGGGGGAAAGGACATTTTCAGTATGGCTCATACTCATAAATACAGCGCCTGAGGCTTTCAGAAGGTGTTTCACAAAAATATCCATCTACGTAGTCCTCCTTGCCTCACCTGCTGGTCTCACTGATGTACTGGCATCTCAGGTCAGAACACCACACACTCCAGGCCATCTCCACTTTGTTCTCTTGCTGCGTTCTTTTAGCAAATGTTGAAAATAGTAACATACGTCTTTAGTTGATGCAATGGTCCATTATTGTCACCATATCAGCTGTGACCCTACTGCCACCATCATTACTAATGTCAGTTAAGGACTTCCTGTATGTCAGACCTGTTTGAAAACTCGAATCCTGATATTTAAAGATAGTAAAATTTAATTCTCCTAAAACCCCATGGCAGACATATCAGTCTTATTATCTGTGTGATGTTGGATGAAAAGAGATACTTTCTCAAGGTCATGGCCCTCATATAGAGCAGAGCCGGGATTTGATGCAAGGCCCTGCCCTCCCACCATGAAGTCATTCACCAACTCTCCTTCTGTTAGAGTCTCCTCTCTGCCAGGCACTTCTCAGGTACTGGGGGCACAGGTGCAGCCAAGACAGATGCACCCCCTTGTCCTTACTCAGCTTACAATACTCAAAAGAGAGAGACAGTAAACAGGATATTTGTAGCAGTGGTGAGGAAGTAAACTGGGAGATCGGACATGGAGTGTTTGAATGTGCTTGCGTGTGACTTGGGCTGCTGCTCAGGCTTGCTATGACTTTTCTGGGGTTCGATCAGACTTGATCCAGTGTCATCCAGACAGGGAACAAGGGACAATGAGGAGTCCTGTAGTGGGATCTGGCTGGGAGGTTTGAGGAGCAGAGAGAGTACAGGAGAGCATGTGGGTGCCAGTGGAGATGCAGGGGCTGCCTGCGTGGTATTGGGGACCGTCACCATTCCCTGTCCTGGACTTTGACCCTGGTGTCTTGCACCTTGGCCTGTGGTGGGATCAATCCTGAGAAACAAACTGCTTTCCAGGGAAAAGGGTTTCTTTGAGACCCTTGGCCCTGAAGCCTCAGACCCAGCTGGACAGGTATGGGTGGTGGAGACCTGGCTTGGTGGCGTGTGGGTCTTCAGTGGCATGGAGTGGAAGCAGTGCCAGCAGGGTGACCTGCCTGCCAAACGAGTTGCTGTGGAGGAAGCTTTCCTAGGGATGATGTCTGGGGAGGGAGGTGCCGGCCAATGCAGGGAGGGTGCTCCTGGCTTGTTGGATGCCGGTTCACCTCACGGTGACGAGCAGCTGCACGGTGGTCAATTAGAGACAATTTGTGAGAAGTGGAGGGTGCAGACCACAAATTAGGTTCCTCTCTGCCTCGTAGGCCAGTGCCCCTTTGCCTTGATTCTTCTCGTTGCTCTATGTACAGTCATGGTTTTACTCTGATGTTCCTGGTGTCTTAGTTAATGTGGTTTTGTTTTTTCTAGCTAACTGTTACCAGCTGTGTCACTGCACCTCTCAGAGCTGCCTCCGGGTCATCAGAGCCAGCCTCTGGGGTGGCTGGGAGCTAGTACTGTTCTCTGTGACTTGCTGTATCTTCAAGTTCGTACCTGGCAGAGTTAGTGAAGGTAGGAAAGTGTTGGTGGCAGCTCGGCCAGAAGGCTTGTGTGGTCAGCTCCTGGCCAGTGTCATGCCCGCTAGTGCAGGGTGGACGTCTTTGCTCCAGGCCCTGAGCCTTTGTTTGACTGCATAGCCTTGGCCACCTCTTTCGGCATCTTTGGTCCCGATCCTTTTCTCGCTAAACAAATTGAGGGCTTCTCTTAAGAGCGCACGGAGCTCTGGGATCATTCAGATGTGTCGTCTATGTTCTGCACCATCAGGAACATAATTGGACCTTTAGCCAGGCTCCAGCTCCTCAGAACTTGCAACCTAAGACATCGTGACATGGATGCACACTTGAAAGATGGAAACTCAATAGGTTATTGAACAGTTTTGTCAGCAATGTGGTGAGGCTGTCACTTCTGAAAAAGGATGTGTATTTGTTCCTCCTCTGTTTACTCCTTAGGTTAAGTCATTTGCCCTTTAAAACCCCTTCAAATATAGTCAAGCATGTACCATACACCGGGCATACTAGCATTAATATAAGTATGCCAAGGACATAACAATAACAGCACTTTTATGTATATGTTATTTAGGTTCTTTATAACAGCTCTACAGAGTGAGTTGCTATAATCACCCATGAAAAGATGTGGGGGTTCAGAGGAGGAGATAGCCGTAGTCCTGTGGCTCCTCCACCGTGCCTGCCTTCAGTGCCTGCATCTTTTCTGGAGTCTGGACTGTACCGCAGAATGAGTCTGATGGGCCAGTGGGGAAATCAGGTCGAGGGGGAAGGAGACAGATTGACAAGATCAGAGCTGTAAGGACTCCTTGGAGATTGGGGTGAGAGGAAACTGGTGCTTCTCCTCCTTGTGACCTTGTGAGTGTGTGCATGTGGGGGTCAGGAAGTGGGGTTAGCAGCACATGTGTTATGGGTGATCTTTGTTCCTGTATAATAACACGGTTGTTGGAGCAGCCTAGAGGTGGAGCAGGCATGACGTGGTGGGGTCTTTGCATCAACTCTACCGAAATGTGTCCTGCCAGCTCCACCTGGACTGTGGTAGGGCTCAGGCTACCTAGGAGGCCATTGCTTCTTTCTCATCCATCTTTCACCTTTTTTTATTTTTTAAAGATTTTATTTATTTATGCATACAAGAGCTGGGGTACAGACCAGAGGCGCAGGGGGTGAGAGGATTCACCAGAGACAGAGCGGGGAGCAGAACGGGCAGATGGACTGAAACACACTGCTGAGGGGAGCAGCGGGCGAGGCAGGAGAGGTCTGCTGTGCCATGTGGGTCCCCTCCCTGGCTGGGGGTCAAACTCGTGTTGCAGTGGCTGCAGAAGCCCCACAGTGTGGCTCTCAACCCCTTGCGCCAGCAAGGAGGCCCGCCGCATCCTTCACGTCTTAGGAGGAGATCAGCTACAGTCGAGGACCTGCCTCCAGTTGCCCTGGAGTACCTTTGTGAGGTGGGAGAATTAAAACAAACCATTGTAAGGGTAATGCCATTACAAAAAGCCTGAAAATGCAGAATAAAAAAAGAGACAACCATCAGTAGCAGAATATTTCAAGAGGTGTGGATGGTAAGTATGTGTTCCTTTATTTACCTGTTGCCTTTGTTTGAGGTGGCACAGTCTTGAGCACAAATCCACTTCATTGAAATGGGAAGGCATGTGCAGCCTTTCATCATAAACCTGCCACTCTCCAGGATGAAAGAGCAGCCTGCACACAGAGTACCAGCCAGGACTCAACCTGAGAAACAGACCAGCAAAAAGCAGTGAGAGGAGAGGACATTCACTGCCAGGCGCTGGCTTGCGTGATTGTGGGGGCTGCCAGGCAAGTCCCCGATCTGTAGGGCAGGCTGTCAGCCTGGAATCCCGGCACAGACAGAAGCTGCGTCTCCAGGTGGAATTCTTCAGGGATGCCTCAGCTGTTCTCCTAAGTCCTTTCAGCTGACTGAGTTGGACACACCCAGTGGGGTCTCAGAAGTTCCCATGTGCTGGGAGAATGGCTGAACCTCGCCCCCTGGCCCCCCGTAGCACCCTCTTGACAAATACAGTGTCCTTAAAGACGCATCATATTTGTGATGTCCCTGCATAGATCTGTGTCTTTTTGTTGGGGGGAGGGGGTAAGTATGCATTTCATCAGCTTTGGAACAAAAGGGAGCCTTTGTTTCAATGTCTGAATCAAAGTTGAACCCATTTCATTCTGAAGTTACTCGAGCTCTCCCAAAGCTTCTTGCAGAGATATCTATACCACGGCACCAGGGAGTAAGAATGGAGTTACCCGTGCGCCTGGGGACAGCATTAATCCATTTCCCAGGCATAATCTAATAATCAGAAAATGCTGGCTTTGGTTCCTGGGGACAGGAGCTCATTTTATGCATCTTGTTCTGTTTGCATTGGCTGTCTCTCCAGATATTGCAGGCTTCCATACATCGGTCCTGTCTTGATCAGATTAATGTCGGGTAGTAGCGACTAGATTTGTGTGGATTTACTTGCTGCTCTTAATGGGTTGCAGCCTGTATCTGACACTTGAGTGCTGACTTTTTTTGGTAGCTATTTTTTTTAAATGGATGAATTCCTGCCAGATAATTTACTGTTTTTCTTTCTCTAGAGAGGGAGGCATGAACTCATACACCCTTTTTGAGAGGAGGGGGGAAGATGTTGGAAAGCCCAGGACATATCATGGTCCTTGGCAGGCCAGAACCTGGAACCCCAGAGAGGCCCAGCTTCCCTGCAGCTAGGACTGCTGACCCCCCTCCTCCCAGCCTCTTGTGCATATTGTTGAGCCTTTAGTGACAGCATACACCATTGTGCTCCCTGGGATAAAAGGGGCGGCTGCTGCCGTGAAGGTACCTCGTCAGACTACAGTGAAGATGCCCTTTCATTCTCCCTTTTATCAAGGATCCTGATGGGGGAGGTTATTGGAGGTGTATCCTTCCAGCTCTTCTGGGAAGGTTCTATGGAGGGAAAGTTGCCTGATCTTGTGTGTACACACATGTGCATGTGTATGCCTGTGTGTATCTGCCTATGCATGAGTGTGTGTGTGCTCACGTGTGTGAACGTAGAGGCTTCTGGGTTTCCTGGGACCCTTGGGAACTCACCATGGCTTCTTGCCATAGGAGGATGGCCAAGCCTACATACTGGTTTTTGCCTTTATTTTCTGACCTCTCATCAGCCAGTGGGCATTTACTGTATCTTCTCTGCTCTGGGTGCTCCTTCACAGTGTTGGTGGGAGAACAGACATAAAAAGACTGTGCAATGCTTTGTCTTGCTAATTTGACATTAACTCTATTTTTTGGGGTACCATTCTGGGCTTCACAGTTTTCTTGCACAATGATTCCATGTTTGTGGATGCCTGTCGATAACACTATTTTTTTTTTTTTTTTGAACAGCTACATTAGTCTGGTGATATTTTCTTATTTGCTCTGAGTGTTCTGAGCCCTCACTGGGTGTCCAGGACTGGCAGGAGATGGGGTGGGGAGGTGAGTTTGCCTTCCCTGGCATGACTCAGAACTCTGCTCCTGGAGGACGCTCAGTTCTTTTGAGTCACATGCCCAGTGAAAATCTAATGAAAGCTTTGGCCTCACTCTGCAGAAGGCTTATTAGCAAAAACTCAGTGCATAATTTCAGGGGCCCTGGGAACTTGTGAGAAGGGGGGATTCCAGGACCCCAGCATCGGGTCTTTTTATGTTGATGAAATGACAAGTCACTTAAGAGCTGACTGGTAATTTGTCATCGTCTGCACCTGCAAGGCAGAGAGACTAATTTCTTGATCCTCCTAGCTTGTTTTCCTTTTTTCCCTCCCATCAGGCATGTTTTTCTTTAAGACAAAACTAGAAGCTGGACCATTTCACTGTCATAATAACCAGAAGGGAGGCTGCTACTGCTGCTGCTGGGTGTCCATAGCTGGGAATGTTCTAGTAGCCCATGAGGGAGAGCACTGAGTGTGGAGTAAGTCTGGCAGGCATCTGGAGAGGGAGAGGTGGTTTCCTCCCTCCAGCTTGGACGTGGAGCCCAGAGCTCAGTGTCCGACTCGGGCAGAGTCGACCCTGAACAAAAGGAAGGACCGGCCACTGAGATAGGACTCTGGGCACTGCTTGGTGTCACCCTGTGTCCCTGGCAACGCTGTAGGGCTGTCTCTGCTTCAGCTTCTGTTAGCGAAGCTGAAGTTGTGTCGGGCTCACTCTGCATTCCACAAAAGTCAAACACCAAAACAAAACCAAAAACAACAAATGGCAAAAAATAAGCACAGGATCTGTCCTACTGCTGCTCATTTTTTTAATTTAAAAATTGCCAGCAATGGGGCCTCCCTGGTGGTGCAGCGGGTTGAGCGCCGAGCTGTGAAGCGTCTGTGGCACAGAAGTGTGAGTTCGATCCCCGGCAGGGAGGAGACCCACATGGTACCAGCAGACCTCTCCTGCCTCACCCGCTGCTCCCCTCAGTGGTGTATTTCAGCCCATCTGCCTGTTCTGCTCCCCATTCTATCTCTGGTGAATCCTCTCACCTCCCGCACCTCTGGCCTGTGCCCCAGCTCTTGTATGCATAAATAAATAAGTCTTTTTAAAAAGTTGCCAACAATGGAGAGGGTGCTGTCAGGTTGATTTACAGCAGGACCCTCCTTGCCTGACTTTCTTCTTCCCTTAGTAGAAAGCCTCTGAGCACCTGGATGTGGCTGCGCATTCTCGTGGATCCAGGCACGCCTTGGAGCCTGGGCTAAGGAATCGCTCTCTGGTCAAGAGAGAAGGGCAGCAGCAGCTATTCTGGTCAGAGGAGGATATTTGTGGAGGCTCTTGGAACGTGCAAGTTGTCCTCTGAAGGCGCGAAGTGAGAAACCCTGGGACACAGGTCCCAGGACCTGGGGGGCTTTCACGTGAAGTGGCTCACTGGAAAGGAACTGGACAGTGTGGGGGAGGTGTCAGGAGTGGTAATAGTTGCTGTCCGGCCAGAGTGACAAGTAAAGGAACCTACACAAGTAGCAGGATGTCCCTGTGCTGCCTATGAGAATATAAACTGCTCTGGCCTCCTACACAGCTGATTGTGTACATGTGCACACTGCCATCCATGCATGTGGGGCTTACACATAGGCGTGTGTACTGAGTATCGAGAAAGAGGCTGCCAACATTCATGCCATTGAAATAATTCCTACTTCTGGGTACCTGCGCTAAATAAATAGCCTAAATGTGGTGAAATACTGTGTATGCTGTATCTCTTTAGAATCATTTTATTTATCCTAGTGAGAAGTGGAAGACAGCCTAAGCACTTGCAGTTGAGGAATTGTGCAAGCGACAATTCATTCAAAGCATGGAAATATGAGAAGTCCTCGAACTCGCTTATAGGTAGGGCAGGAAGGAAAGCATTGGGACTCTGGTGCAGGAGATGGGGAGAGAATCCTTTTAGATTTTCCCCCAAGCCTTTTGTCATGCATGTGCTTTCCTGAATTCCCTGTGTAGAATTCTCCCTAGAATCATTAATTTATCTCCCCCACCTTCAGCTGCCTTTCTCAGCAATCTGCTGCTGTTCAGAGACTGCAAAAGTGCCCCAGCCTCTGTGCTCCAATCTCCTGTTCATCCCTTTGGAGTCATTCTGAGAAGACCCTGCATTGCTTTGCCCACACTTCCTATAGCAGAACTCCTCCTGAGGCGTTTAGCTAGGTGGTCACCACAAGCCACTTCAGGGTACAGGGAGCTACCTTTCTGCTGAGCTTTGTACATTGGAATTTTTTTTTCCCGCTTTGGAAACTGAGGGAAAATCTGTTCAGTTGAGAGTTTGAGAGAGAACTTAGTCCAGCCTTCTCATTTAGCAGATGGGGAAACTGAGGTGAGGTGACACACCCCAGATCTCACAGCTGATGGTGACAGGGCATCCCCTTTTACAGAGGACTGTGGACACTGTCTTTGTCCTTTATTAGCTGTGTGGCTCTGGGTGAAGAATCTGGGTACATTTGTAGAGTGAGGAGTTAGTGTGAGGTGTACAACTTCTGTCTTCCACAAATGAGTAAATGTCAGCTACTTAAACAGTAAAAAAACAAAAGAATGTTAGCAGTGCCTGCTTTTTATTGCTATTCCTTAAGAGAAGTGACTCTCCCTTCCATAATTTCTAGACCTTATTGGGAAGTAGAAGTCTTAGCTCTTTGGGGTTGATGATGTCCCACCTAGGGGGACAGCAATAATTGAATGTTTACCATCAGAATAACCCATTTCTAAATTGTTAAGACCATTTGAACTGGACACATTTTATAATGCAAGTGAACTCTAAGACAACCTTTAAGGCAATGTCGTATTTGAAAGCCAGAATGTATCAACAGGTAAGTTAGGGTGATTAGTGTAATTACAAATGACTTCCTCACTTTACAGAAGAATTAATTTCAAGGTATATTTAAGTAGAGAAGCTCCTGTTGAGTATCATAAGATTATTCACTGACAATTTGCCCTTGTAAAGTAATTAGCAAAATGAAAATGGTGTAAGGCAAGGCATGTAATCTACTGTTGAGATAAAATTGTCTTCTAATGATATAATAAATATCCAGAAACAGTGCTTTCATGGTATCATCAGTGTTTAAAAATCCTGGTGGTATAACTGGTGGGCATGTAACAAAATGAGAACTTTTATTTTAATTTTCATTCCATGCATATTTTCAATAAAATGGAATAATGGGAAGAGTAGAGGAATCTCTGGAAAACCAGGTTGCATTGTGCTTTCCATGAAATAGGTCCTGGGAGATACTGTGTCAGAACTCTTTATTGAAAGATTTTCCAAAATATACAAAAGTAAACTAATAAAATCCCAAATACTCATTATCCAGGTTCAATCGTTTTAAAGATTTTTGCCATGTTTGCTTTATCCGTTACCTGCCTACCTGAATTATGTTGAAGTATTTTATGTGTAAATCACAGGATCGCGTTGATTTCACCATTACCTATTTGAATGTGTATCTCCATAAAATATGTGGACTTTTCTTACACACCTAAGGAAATAAGCAAAAAATCCTTATAATTAACTTAAACTTCCCAATTGTCCTCAGAGATGAGTCTGCACTAGTTTATGAGAACTGGCAGGCACATGCCTCATTGTGATGTGATGAAGAGCAGTACCCCTTCCCATCCTTTAACTTGGAAAAGCTGACTCAACTGTCAGGTGGAATACCCCGCATTCTAGATTTTATTTTATGTCTTTTTTTGAGAATTACTAACTTATAGATTCTGATATAGTCAATGTATTTCAACAACTTTATAGCCATTATACACTTTGATGATTATTGTTTCATATTTTGGTAGGGACGCACTCCTCAAGGTGGCGCCTATATCTTTTTAACATTAGAAAAATTTGCCCCCATTAATTTTTATGACTTCCTTGCTCTGTGGTACATCAAGATACCCTAGGCTGATCTAGATACTTCCTAACCCAGACTGGGAGCCAGTTCCATTTAAGGAGCCCTGCTTCCTTTAATAGAAAAGGAATTTAGAGTCCACTGTTTGGGTGTTGGGGTTACTTACTGCTTATTTTTCACTGTTACGATTCAAAACAAGTATTTTTGGAAAGAGTTCATACTGTTATTTCTAATTATAATGAACATTATATTAGGAAAATTTTATACTTGTCTATTTTTCTTTTCATTGAAAATCCTGATTCCCAGCAATATTAATAATGATTGTTTTCCAATGTATGTTTTAAAAATATCAATATTGCTGCTATTGATATGGAATGAAATTTAAGATTTTTACGGAGGTTTTCTCTGTCCTTAGACTATATTATACTAAACATTTATTGCCAAATATTGTGTCCTAAGTGTCTTTGAAGTACTGATTTTCTTTATATGTTTGTGTTATCAACTTTAGATAACATTAGGTCCATTTGTTTCAACTTATTTCTATTTTTAAAAACATTATTTTTGGAATAGCTGAAACATTTATTTGAGTCCAAATTCGAAGCTCTTCTTAACATGGTATGTTCAGAGTTGTCTTTCTTCCTCCCCATGTCCTCCCTTATCCTGAATGTAAACAAATATTTTTTTATTAGATTTTACATAACTCTTTCAATGCTTCTCTTTTGGAAATATACAGTGTTTCCATATCTTCCCTAAACTCCAAATAAAAGGCAACATTCTATGGTCACTATTCTGCATGTTGTTTTTTGAATTAATTTCAAACACAACAGTTGTGAAAACTAGGATGAAGAACTCTAATTTGCCCTTCACCTAACCCTTCAGTCTCCCGGCTTCCCACACATGTACCCACTCACTCTCTTTTCACTCCTTCCCATGTATATATGATCCATCTCTCCAGCCTGCCTGCTTGCCTGACAGTTATCCATCTACACGTTCACCCATGCACTGCTTTTTCCTGAACAGTGATTTGAGAATGGTTTGTAGACATGTCCCTTTAAGTACTTCAATGTGAATTACCGAAGAACAAAATTTTTTTCTTGCAAACTTGCAATATAGTTGTCAAAGCAGGATATTAATATTGATATAATACCATGATCTAATCTACACATTTCATTCAGACTTTACTACTAATACCTTTGATAGTAAAAGGAAAATTTAAAAAAAAATTTTATTATGTACTTCATTTCCAT
This sequence comes from Galemys pyrenaicus, assembly GCA_019455555.1. Taxonomy (NCBI): domain Eukaryota; kingdom Metazoa; phylum Chordata; class Mammalia; order Eulipotyphla; family Talpidae; genus Galemys; species Galemys pyrenaicus. The sequence continues at coordinate 165,120 of JAGFMF010011405.1, forward strand.
ATGCACTAGGGGTTTTGCATTTTTTTATTACTTTGCATTGTTTTGGAGAGTATATTCATTTAAATTGTTATTTCAAATCACCCAACAGTCTGTTCTCCTGTGGTTTCTTCTAGTCATAAAGTATTAATTCTTTAAGAATTTTTGCAAAAAGTACACATCAGGATGAAATGTCAATGTTACTTTAAATGTTATTTCCTTCATTATCCAATATCCTCGAATGAAAAGTCCCTTAAAATATTTATATTCCAATTGAGATTTATTTGTCATTGTTTATCTTTGAAAGGGGCAGACTTTCTATTTTTCAGTTTTCATTCCTTCTCTGTTGTTTATATTTACAATGATATTTGAGTATCTGCTATTTACAAGGCAATTTAAAGACTGTAGTATGAATTTTGCAAATGGTTAAAAATTGTTCTCCATTCAATTCCTGCTTCCCTTTTTATTTGAAGAAATTACTTAAACGGAGGGATTCCTGAGCCACTAGCAGTCAGCTGCGGTCAGTGAGGTCAGTCTGGGGTTCCTGAGTCAGAGGGGCTTCCCTGTCAGCTGATTTGTCTGGTGGGTGTTGTTGATTCACTTAGGGGTAGGTTCTGATGAAGCCATTGATTCTGTCTCTTAGGGAATGCCCATCTTGATTTTGCCAAATAACTCTGTGCACAGGGATTTCAAGAGGATTTGAAGGAATACATTATTGTTTGCTAAATGTACTGATTTTTGTAACTGTTCTTGTCATCTCAAGCTAAGGCATTTTGGGTCCCTGCAAAGCTTTTCTCTTTGTGAGTTTTTTTTTTTTTTTTGTGTGTGTGTGTGTACATGTCCCTCTGAGATCTACCTTTTCCTGGAAATCTCTGCTGCCTCTTTCATCCCACTGTCATGCAGGCTTGAGTTATTGTGCTGCTGATCTCTCTGGATTGTCTCCCATTAATTGAATAAACTGGGCTCTTTATCACCTGACCTTGTTTTTTTTCAATCTGTTATCATTACTCATGTTCCCATAGCCCGTGCCCCCTATTCTGCTCAAACATCCTTGTCACTGCCATAAATAGTTATGCTTTCCTATGTCTGTATTCTGTCTCATCCCTGCTGGGAATGCCCTCTCTTTCCACCTTTATATATCTATTTTCATGGGCTCAACTTAATTGCTAGGTCCTCTGAAGCTGTTCCTGACATTCCCCCCCACCAACCCCCGCTTCATTAGCATTAGGTAGTCCCTTTACAACCCTTTATACATTAATGCTCATCTTCATGAGGCTGTGAACTCTTCGAGGTTGGTGATTCCAACCTCAGACTGCTCTATCTCTTGGTATGCTTGGTGCTGGGCCCATGGCAGACACTCAATACGTGCTGAAAAAGTGAATCTATCTCAGTCTTTCTAACCACCCCCTGCGTACCCCATCCATTCCCCCTTCCCCCACCCAGGGCACTGCTGAGTCTTCCCCAACCCATGGAATACTCTTTGATCTCCTCTCCATGATTCAGGCAATATTTAGAGACTTCAGTCCACAGATGAAGCCACTAGTGTGACTTAAGTTATGCATATTAGCTTCCCCATCTAAACTGTAAGAGAGGGATTCTTCTGGAAAGGAAAACATGTTAAAGAACGACCTCTACCATGGTGGATTCATGGGAAGTTCATGATGGAAGATTGACATCTGTGGAGATCAGGGTGGACGGATGCATAGCAGTCATAAGACTCCCTTGAAGAGGATTTTTCTCAGTCTCTCAGTAATGCATATACTTAATAAATAGCTGGGGCTTAATGTATTAGTTGCTGAATTGTTGCATATACGCCTTTCATTAGGAGAGATACCATGCTAGATTTTTGTATCTCTTTTAGCGCCAAATTAAGTTCTGTGAGTTATGAGTAATTGCTACTGTTCAATGAGATGCTGTTCTAGGAGCATTATAGCTATTTCTAATAATGTCCTAATTTACCTTTGTAAGGAGCTAATACACATATGTGTATGTATATATATGTATGTATGTCTATAAGGTTGAATAGATCTATAAAGAATGTAGTGTTTTCTCCATTTTGCAGATGAGAAAGTAGAGGCACAGAGGTTAAATAACTGGCTCAAGTTCTATCAGCCTGTGAGGGGCAGAGCTGGGATTTAAGTTCAAGTCTTTCGGATGTTTTATGCCAAGTGCTCCCCAGCAGGTATTTGCTGAGTGAATTTTCATTTTTGCTGCAGCATCAATGTTGGTGCTTTACCCTGGTAAATAGTTCTTACTGTCCCTTGGAGAGCTGTGTATCAGCTTTGGTTTCACAGGTGGTGAGTATTCCCCTACCCTGCCTTTCTCAGACATGATCTCTGAGGCATATGGCACTTGCTGAAGCTGTTCTCATCACGTCCCAAGAAATGGAGGAAAAGATCAGTGCACTTGGCCATTTTGCTATGGTTTTCATTGGACATGATATTGTCCATGGTAGGGAAGAGGTCTTTCCAGAGTTTCGTTTTTATAGAACAAAACTAGTGGTAATCTAGTCCAGAATCTTCAAACCAGTCTAGGTGGTCAGCTTCACAGGCAGGTGCCACATCAGTTTTATACTCCAGAGACCTTTAGTCCTGAGGACTCTCAGTGCAGTTAGGGAAGCAGATATATGAGCAATAGTTTCATTAAAAGACTGCTGATTCCATGATAAGGGGCAAGGCACAATAGCACGGTGGAGGTCACGGTAGCGATATTAAGGTCTTCATTACATTAGCTGTGGAGATAAATGGGCCAGAAATAGTTAAGTCTGTGATTTCCCATAGAAAGAGGCTTCTAATGTAGCTCAATGACCCAAAGTACAATGTCCTTGTGGGTACAGTTCCCTAGGAGTTTGGAAAGTGTTCAAAGGTGATTTGATTTAGCTACTCTTCATGCTTAGCAGAAATAGCCCTTTTTATGGGCTCTTGGACTGTTTTGTGGGTCCCAGTGTTCTCTAGTGGCATCTTTTCTTACTTGTGATTAAGATGAAGAGAGATAGAAATAGCACCAGGCAGGGAAGCAGAATATTTTGCTTTTAATCCTTTGCTGCTGTGAAACTTTAGGTGGAGTCTGCCCTTCTCACCTGTGAAATAGAGGCAGCAACATTGTCTGCTGTATTGTAGGATTCTTACCAGAATCAGATGTGCTAATATGTGAAAATATCTTGAAAGCTGTAAGTTGCACAATGTAAACTCTTCTAGTGACTACTGAGAAAGTGACTTTGGGGGCAGTGGTGTGTGTATGTCCTAGGCATATTGACCAGAGGTGTGCATTGAAAGATGGGCTGAAACCTGATCAAGGTGGAAGATTGTGGGGTGTTTTAAGTACAGACCCTATAAAAGGAGCAGGTCACAGATACCTGACGCAACAAGGTACTGCTGTACAATCAACAGTTGTTCTAGCGGATTCTGTGATATTATCCACAGACTCTTCTGGAAAGGAAAGCATGTTGAAGAAAGACCTCTGCAATAGGGATTCATGGGAAGTTCATGATGGGAGATTGATACCTGTGGAGACCAAGGTGGATGGATGCACAGCAAGCCCACTGTGTAAAGTTTTTAATGTCCCCTTCATCAGATCATCGGAGAAATAATGTTGGTAGAGAGAAGTCAAAAACTAGTAGAGTCCTTCCAAACTTCTGGTGTAGTAGATCCCAGCAGAATTGCCTGTGGATTGGATTATCTGATGAACTGAGATCATTAAAACGAGATGTTTGTTATTAAAAAAGAACCCTTAATAACTGTTCAACTTAATCTCAGCTCATTAAAGCAATATGGGAAGTAGTGTGAAATGTTCTAAAACTGTCAGTCCTGAAACTGACTTTGGTATAAAATATGATGATGATGATGGAGTCAGCATCTGGAGCAGAGCTCTCTAGCCCCCTGCTCTCTCTTTTGATTCCTTTAGCTCTGGGTACTATGTGTGATCTCTCCTGGCTTCTAGACATTTCACTTTACCCCAGTTATTGGAATAGAAGAGAATGGAAATCCTTGGTGGGGCAAAGGTCTGCTTCCTGAAACCAGAGCACTCTCCCTGCTGAGATTCTGGCTTTACCTTGAATGTGTTTTCTTGTTGACTCTGGCATTCTGAGCACATTTTCTGTCACATTTCCTTTGTGGTCTCTTGACGGGCACCTCATTGAAACTTTCATGTCAGCAAGGTCCCAGGACAGTAGTTGATGGACTAGCACAATGTCAGAACGTTCATACTGCTTTGCATACTGTGTATTCCGTATCAGCCACAATTGCTGGGTCTGTTGCTTCAGTTCCTCCTGAGTTCATCCTGTGGCAGCCATACCCTAAAATACTCTCGAGGCGTGTGCTTATTATGTCAGCCTACTTCACTTGTCTTTGTTTATAGTGTTTAAGGTTAGACATTTTGAGTTAAACTCTTTTATTTTTATAAATACAAAATCATTTTGTTTTTTAAAAAAAAAACATTTATTCACACATGAACTGGGGTACAGGCCAGAGGTGCTGGGCCTGAGAGTAGTCACCAGAGACAGTGGGGAGTAGAACAGGTGGCTCCACCAAAATACAGTTGAGGGGAGCAGCGGGTGAGACAGGAGAGGTCTGCTGTGCCATGTGGGTCCCCTCTCTGGCTGGGGATCGAACTCAAGCTGCAGTGGCTGTGAATAGCTTCATCGTGTGACTTAAGCCCTTGCACCACCAGGGAAGCCCCCATTTTGAGTAAAACTCTTAAGGCAAGTCATTGCTTAATTAGATGCACTGTATTTGGTTCCTTTCCTACTTTCTCACAGTAGACCTTTCAAGCTCACTGAACATTTGTGATACTTTGGCCTGCAATTATTCCTATCTTATCTATTTGCAACCAGAGCCAATTTTAGTGGGGTTCATCTTCCTCTTGTGTCTTATTATTGTGCCTGAATCACGGGACATTTATAGTTTTCTCTTTAAATGGGACCATACTATCTTGCTGTTTTATTGTTCTAAGAGTGTGATATTTTATTCAAACTAGTTTTTAGAGCAATCTTTCCTTTTTATAATCTGGCAGCAGTATAACTTATTGATGTTATTTATTTTATGTGGTAGATTAATCTCCTTAATTTTAGCTTTTGGATGACTCACTTGTTAGCGTTCTGCTGTGACATTGTGTGGTCTTCAGTACTTTATTGGGCTGTTTTATAAAACACCACCAAAGAAATATGGAGCTGGTATTTATTGTCTTAATCTTGTTGTCTGCATTGAGAAGTTGCTAACTAAATGTTTTCTCCAGCTTTTCCTTAATTGCAGTGTGGTTAATTCTTCTCAACTGCAGGAAGCCAGAGTATTTATAGATTGTTATTATTTTTGTGGTCGGTAGAAGTAACCAGCATTCATTGAGTGCCAAGAACACACTTGGCGTGAAGTTGAATGTAGAATGAGGTCTAGTTCTTTCCCGATGAACTTGATGTGGGATGTACTGGCAGAGAGAAGACATGTTCACAAAATTGTACCTATTCAAACAAGGAGAGAAAATGAATTTCAGTTCAAAAGGACACCTTAGGAATTCAATTAAATGGGATAGAATACAACTAGTAAGACAGCATTTATCTTAATTTCTACAAATCTGGAGAGTGAATCATGGCAAGCACCAGGTATAAAAGGGGTGAGGTATCTGAGTACTGGTCACTGTGTGGGTAGAGAGGGAGGTGGAGAGTGAGTAAAGTCTGGAGATGTGGTTAATTCAAGGTCAAAGGAAGGTTAAAGGAATCCTGAAAGTCACCCTGGATTTGCCTCTCTTCCTAAAAGCGAATGAGTTTCCAAGGCTTGTCTTTGCTACCTCCTGTCTGCATTTCTTTTGTTGGGGTTCTGGTCCTTCTTTCTCACTGGTCTGCCATCCTGTCCCCTGGAATCACCAGCCATGAAGCTGCCATGTCCATCGTTCCCATTTGCTGGCATTTGAACAGGCCAGGCCGGCTTGGCTCCATCTGTGTGTGGTGTTGCTCCTGCTGGGAAGACCCCTTCCTCCAGTGTCCATCCTGCGGAAGCTTTTCATCTTCAAGTTCATCTCCTCTGTGGGACCTCTAAGCGTACCTCCAAACTTCAGTGTTTGTTCTTCTGAGCTCCAGCTTTGTTTTGTAGCTGCCTCTGCCCTCCCTCCACCCCCCATACACCAAGCCTGGGTTGCACTGTGTCTCACTGAAGCATGCGTGCTTTGTGTTGTGTTGACTCTCAGAAGACAGGCATGGAGCCTTCCAGGTGGGGATTCTCCCTGGTACTGTGGGTTGAAGGCAGCAGGGCTGGTGGGTCAGGTCAGGCTGCAGGCTCCTCGAGGACCATGTGTTAGCTGAATACCTGCAGGGAGTTTGACTTTCATCATTGCAAGGGGAAAGACAGCTTCTTGGAAGCATGGAAAGATGGACTTCTTCCTCCTTCTGGAAGGGCTCCAGTACTGAAGGACAGGGACATTTGGTACCAATGTTCTGAATCTGTAGAGATTATCTTGAATGGGGATACCTGTCCTGTCCATTGAACTGGCATTTCTTGGCCCTCTGTGATGCAGAAGCTTTCTCCAGCTCCTGGGGGCCAGGTCTGTGCCAGAAGGAGGTGGCAGACCCACGGTCACTTTGGGACTTTGCAATTACTGTCACCATCTGGGGATCTGCCTTCCAGCATGAGGGTGGCAGGAACACTTCCGACCTCAGTGGAAATGGAATCTCATGACCCATTGGGGCAAATAGACCTGCTTTCCAGGAGACCTGAGGCCTTATCCTAAGTGAACTTTGTGTTCCATGAACGGTGTGTCATTTGATGCATCCACGTTAATGAATTTGTCTAGGAAGTAGAACTTTATAAGTGGACTCTCTTTTGAAATGGAGACTCTAAACATTTGTTGTTCAACAAGAAAATGTGTTCTAGTTTACCTCATTGTGTATATGACTGTCAGTGTTGTGGGGGATGTGATTTGGGAACTCAGCGCCATCCAGGATCCAAAGATTCTGGGAATCCAGTGAGTACTTTGTTAGATAGCAAGTGAGACATTACCACCCACCAGTGGTAGTGCTAGAAAAGTGGTTTCAGCCAATGCAATAGATCTGCAGCAGAGTGGAGTGGTCCAGTGAATACTGTGTAGGGAAGAAAATGAGATTGGAGCCGCATCTTGAAGGTGGTAGAATTTGAAGAGGTGTAACACAAGAGAGAATTCCTAGGTGGGAAAACTGTACAAAACCACAATGGAGAATCTTCATATTTTTTTCAATTTCTGGTGCTGATGTGACCAAGAATTTAATTGTGGAAATCTGGTCTCATGATCCTTCCACACCCTCTTATTCTTCTAGCCTCTTTTAACTCTTCGAATATCTGCAGTACGCTCCATACTGGGCTGGTGCATAGAAAATGCATGACAGTCCCTTTGCCTTGGGGGAGCTGCAGTCTTGTGAATTAACGTATCTAGGGGGAAAATGTAGAATCAGTGACAGTTCTTGAAAATGTCAGAATAGAACCTCAGGTTGGCTCTGCTGATGTGACGCCCTGGGCTTGCTCTCTTGTTGCTCCTGTGGTGCAGAGCTGGGTAAGTGACGGCTTACCTTGACAGGTAAGAGTTGATGTCAGGTCATTTGCCAGAGATGCTCTCCCCAGGATAGGAGGTGGGCCTAACTGCATGTGCAAGCAGCCTCCTGCAGGGGAGCCCCTTCCTGGCACTTTCCCTCTCTCCTCTGGATCCCCTTAATTGCTCAGCCACAATGATAAGCATACTCCAATAAGCCCCTCCTGACACCCCAGCCCTTGTTTGTCACTCTGCACTTAGCAGTATTATTGATTTGCCATTTGCTTGCAGTTTAGCTGGGTTTGGGGTGGTGTGTGATAGTGGATGTTTTTCTATCTATTTTCTATCTATTGATTTGACTTCCTGGTATCCACCATGGAGGTTTCTAAGAGTGCTGTGTGTTGCTTTAAAAAAAAAAATAACAAAGTGACCTAGGACTCAGAGGCAGTAAAGGTAAATCTGAGGTCTCTGTTTCCTTGTAAATGTCTCTGTATGAGAACCTTCTCCTGCTCTTTTTTGCTTAAATTCTAAGTCTATTTTTCTCATTATTGTTGCTGTCCCTTCATTCCTCTTTCCCCTGAATCAGAACTCCATGCCCTCTTCCTCCCTGTGCTCACTCAGCTCCTCTCCTGCCCCCTCCCCCCCCACACCTGTGTCTTGCTGTGTGGCTATACGCACGCATGCATGCACAGATGACTCTGTCTTGCACAGGGTACCTGCATGCAGCCTGAACGCCCACACTGCCCACTAGAGATCAGAGCTGTGGTGTCGGGAGCATTTCGTTTCAAGTCCTAGGTCTTTAGAGAAGAATAAATGCAATAGCTTCCTTTGGGAGATTAAGCGCTCTGTGTGCCTTGCCTCTGGTCTTATTTTTCACAGTAAACCCTGCAGTTAGATTTCATCTCCTTTTTACAGAAGAGGAAATGGAGGCTGATGGAGGTAAATGGCTCTGAGACCTCCCGGTCACTATGTGATAAGGGGAGAGTTTAGACACGTTCCCTGCCACTGGGCTGCCTGTGCTGTTGCAGGCTGGGCACCGATGGTGCTAAGGGTCTGCTGCTGCTTATGGGGCGGCGTGGGCTGTGGCAGCCCCAGGACTGCCTTTCCCTCTGCAGGAGAGGAGTGGTGTCTGAAGACAGCCCTCGACCAGCGCGTGGCATCTGCCTCCCGGAGCATGTGCGGCTGCAGAAAGGTATGGGAGCGTGTGGCCACCAGCCTGGAGAAGCTGGGGCTTGGAGTTGACTCAGCCCCCAGTGCCTGCTGCCATCCCAAGGGCAGGACTTGATGCCATACTTCCCCTGGGACGTGACAGTACCCCTCTTGCTCTTGAAGGCCTCTGTATTTTTTCCAAACGTGTTCATACCTCTCCTTTGAACCCACAAGCACCGAGGGTAGGAAGAGCAAGTATTCTTGCTCTTGTTTTATACCCAGAGGTGATTAGTCCAGCTCCTGTTGGGCAGTGGTGGTAACAAGCTTTGTGGTTTTCCTTTGGTTTGTTTTTGTAGATGTAGGGAGAATGGTCCAAGAGGATAAGACTGTGGTGAGGGTGGGGGATGAAAGTTCATGGAATTTGTACAGAAATACACTGATATGAATAGTAGTTATTAATCACTTTGTGATGCTCTTTCTGTCCATTTGCTCCCTTGCCCTTTCTCCCCCTTCCTGCCCCTGTCCATCCTAGGCTGAGGAAGAAGCTTCCATGGCTCAGTGCCACTTTTTGGAGGGCCCTGTGACTCAGCAAGACCCCTAGGGCCTGGGATCCTCCCTGCCCGGGGGACTTCATGAGAGGCTGGTCTTTCTCTCTCAGCACCTGCTTCTTCCTTCCTTTCCTATAACTTTTCTCAGGAGCTGAGGCTTGAGAAGCCCCTATTCTCAGAGAGATTGTGTGCTTGGCTGGACGATGCTGCTAGCATTTTGCTCCCCCTGGTGGGCTGGGGCCACTTCACCATCTTTAGTGAGACCATTAGGGTAGAGGGATGAGGATGATGTACCTCAAGCCTCCAACCAGGATGGGGGATTCCCAAGGTGTGGAAATTTTTGCTGCTAAAATTAGGACAATTGCCAGCATATCAGGGTGGCTGGTTACCCTAACCACACTAAAGATGCTTCCTTGTTGACCTTTGGCCCTCCACCTTCACCCCTGCTTCTTGTACCGAAGGAGTCTGTGGCTCTCTGTGGGTGATTATTTGGCAGAAGTTTCCGTAGGGATGGAGCCCGGTTTAGGGCATTTTGCGGTATTTCCTTCTGGGCCCAGTAGCTGTTTTTTGGGTCTCTTCTGGCCTTTAGCCTCACCCCCTCACTGTCTTCCTAGTTGTGTTTTGAATCTCCCAGAACCAGGGATAAGGTGGCTCAAGACCACGAATTTCAACCAGTGAGGTTCCGTGTCTCTGTGGTGCTAGGGGTTGCTGTGCTCCAGGATCCTGGAGCCAACTGGACCTGGTGGCCTCCTTCCTCCTTATTCTGTGGGTGGGAGCTCCATGCCACCTCTCACCAAGGGACAAGCCTGCCCTTCCTCAGGGCTTGCAGTTCCAAGCTTAGAGACCGGATACAGCAAGATCTCAACAGACAGTGCCTGAGGGAGATTAGGTAGAAGCCTGAGGCTCACTTCTGGGATTTTGCTTGGCCTTGCATGTGGGAAGAGGTAAAAGGGTGGTAAGGCCCTGGTGGTGGAAGAGCTCTGTGGGCACACAGGGACATCTAGCCCAGATGCTTGTTTAGCTCTCTGGTATGTCCTGTGAACTTTTCCATCTCTCCACAAACATCTTTGTGAAAGTATCAGTTTCTCCTTAGAAGAATCTTTCATCAGACAAAGCTGAGCCCCTGCTGTGTTTTGTTTGCCTCTCTCAGAATGAGAGGCAAGTGGTGTGGTCTGAAGTTCAGTTTTGGTGCACACGGGCTGACTTTTGTTTCTGAAAACATTTCTCTGTGTCCCAAAGAAGGCCTTGGTCTGCACCCCTTCTGTCCCAGCCCAGACTCTTCCTTACCCCCACCAGGTTCTCTGGGAGGTTTTCCAACTCTAATTTGCAAACCTAGTTCTTTATTAAAATAAAAATTGGATACCCTTTCTCTTTTTTCCTCCTTTTACAACCTTTTTCTCCTTGCCTCCTTGATCTTTGTTCTGTGATTTTTAAATAAAGGAAGGAGTGGAACTGCTGGGATGCTATGAGCTTTCCTATATGTCCTCTTAATCCCCAGGTAACCCTACGAGGTGACGGTACAGGGCAGCTAACCAGGTGGCTCACGCTCATACAACAGCTGTAGAGGGGCAGAGTGGACATGGGATGCCAGTTTGTTTCGTTGGATTCTACCTTATTGTACTGAAGCATAATCTCACCTTAACTCTATAACTAACTTGGTGACTCCTAGCAAAACACTTGATCCTTGGACATCTGTATCCTGCCTTGATGGCATCAACAAGAGGGGAAGCTGAGAGACTTTGGAGGTGCTTTCCAGGTGGTATTGCTCCCACCCGTCTTTTCTTGTCTCTGGGAAATTCTGTCTTTGCAGTGCACGTGAACTTCTTTGACTGTCTCTGTGGTGTTTTTACTTTTGCTCCACCTTTTGCTAAGCGGTATTATGACTTGGTGCCTCACATTTCCGGTTTCCTTTGACTTACCTGGATTACCGTATCTGAAAAATCATTGCAAAAGTATGCTTTTTTGATGATAATGATAATAATGATGATGGGAATGATTAATTACTCTGCTATGAGGACTATTGCGTGGGTCACCTCAGGGAGTTGGGTAATAAGATGGAGTTTAATAGTCTGGGACTGCCTGAAGGCATGTAACAGAGCTAGATAACATCTTAGAGATTCACCTTAACAGCAGGGAAAGGGACCATTTGTTCCTTCTTGTGTTTGATGGGCCAGTTTTTGTGCTAGGTGTTCAGGATAGGATGATGATAAAGAGTGGCAGCTTGGGATTGTTGTCTAGTTTGGGGAGACACTGTTCGCGTAAAAATGAACTATAACAGTGTGACTCTGATGAGCGAAGCCAGGAGTAAAGAGAGAACGAACCCAGGCAGGTGCTGCAAGAAACCTTGAGCACCAAGCTCTCTGCATACATGATTTTATTTCATCTGCACAATGGCTCCTTAAGAAGGGTAATCTTCCTATTTTATAGAAAATACTGATACTCAGATTTCAATCCAGATGTGACATCAAAGCCCAGGTTCTTTCTGCTCTACCCTATTCCCTCCCTTCGAATCTTCAAGATAGGCTCTGTAGTTCTCTGTGCAGGGACATATTTATTCTCAGGCAGAACAACTGGAATCTTCCACATTGTCATTAGAAGGCTACAGTTAAAAGTCCCTTCATCAACCTGATACTCAGTGCTAGGAGCTTTAATGGCCAGTGAATAGCCTTGGAGGATGTTTGGTTTCTATGAGATGCTGTTAAGGTTCAAGTATGTCATCAGACCATGCTAATAAATGAGTTTGTTTGCTGACAGTGTTGTCCTGTAACCTGGAGGGTTTATCTAGTTACTTAGCTGAGTGTGGAGTGCAGGGAAGCTGAGGGCTTGGAACCCAGGACAGGGATGTTTTGGTGGGAGGAGCTGGAGAAGGAAATTGCCCAGAGGAGGAGGGTTGAACACAGGCTGTTGGAAAGATGAGGAACAGGACCAGAAGCGAGAAGCAGAGGGTCACCAGAGGCAGTTTTGTCTTAACTGGTCTTAATAACTAGTCTGATTCTGCATCATTTCCCTTTCTGGAGATATACAGTGCACCATACTGTCATTTCTCAGCTTTTGTGTGAAAATAATGGAACTGGTACCTGTTGTCTCTGGTAAGCACAGATGAAAAGCAGTGCCGCACAGGTAATGAGTCAAGAGCCTGAGCCAAGAGAAGGCTGGCTCACGTCTCTACTGGGAGTTCTTAACTCCACTGCTGCTCCGGGCTGGATTGGCATCAAGGCAAGAGTGCAGCCTGTTGGAGCTGCTTCTCAGCTGCTGGCCCTCACAGCACTGTTCTCTTTAGTCTCTCTGTCTCCTTTCGCTACTTCTCATTGACTTTATTTTTCCTCAGTCAGCCTCTTTTAAACTGTCCCCTCCTTGTGCCATAGCCTGCAAGAGGTGCTCATAGAAGGCTCCATAGGGCCTCTCTGGTGACACAGCGGGTTGAGTGCCACACTGTGAAGCATCCACGGCCCAGTGGCGCAAGTTCTATCCCTAGCCAGGGAGGGGACCCACATGGTGCATCAGACCTCTCCTGCCTCACCTGCTGCTCCCCTCAGCAGTGTGTTTCAGTAGATCTGCCTGTTCTCTCCACTCTATCTTTGGTGAATCCTCTCACCTCCTGTGACTCTGACCTGTACCCCAGCTCTTGTATACATAAATATATCTTTAAAAAGAAAGGCTCCATAGAGTTGGCAGCACTAGAGACACATTTTGAGGAGAGTCAAGAAGCTCATCCATCATATTCTTTGGACTCTAAAGATGAGAGGCACTGTAGCGTATGAAAGAGAGGGTTTGTGACACCAGGGTGATGACACACAGCTTTTGTCTTTGAGGAGAGAGTGCGTCTGAATCTTAACGGAGACCAATCTGAGTTTACTGTGGGGGAGAACTTTCAATAGTTAATGTCTAAGGAGGTGATCTTTTCTTCATCACTGGTGATGTTTAAGCACAGGCTGGTTAACAAAATGACAGGGGTCATACAAGAGATTAAAATTTCAGATGTTTATGTGTGTGTAATGTCATACAGTATGATCTGTGTTCATTATCCCTTCCAACCCTGAAATTTGACTTTCTTTTCTTAATTTCACCATGAGCTGCCTTTTTCTTTTAGCTGAAGTTTTTGTATTTTGAAATTGTTAAATTGGAAAACGTAATGTATTATTTTTTTTTTCTTGGTGTATCTTTAGAAATACATTCCTGCCTGGAAGATCTGGTTCTGTTAGTGTTTTGGGGTCACCAATGAGCCTTGTTCGCTCCAGAAATGTTTAGACTCTTTACTCCCAAAACTTCAGTATGATGCAGAAATAGTCTATTTTGTGAGCTGCTGTTCCATTTTACTGCACTGGAGACTAGGAATATGAGATGAAATTGCTATACTTTTGTAATGTAGGAAATATTCATACTCTTTGGGGGAAGGAAATATATCTTCTTGAAGGAGAAGTAAAACTCATCCAGTTACAGCTCATTTCCCCCGGGATATTTATCTGGTGAACTCAAGCGTTTGAATGACAACCAGCAGTGCAGAAAGGCCAGAGAGAGATTTCAGCAGCCATGGGTACTGAGGCTCAGAGGAGACCTTTTATTATATAATAATATCATATTATATAGATATGTCATATTTTCTGTATTCATCTGTTGATTGTTATTTGGGCATTCCCCTTTTTGGTTATTATTTACAAGATTACTAGATGAACATTCATGTATGAGTTTTTGTGTGACCACATCTCCTCATTTATCTTGCACACATACCTAGTACTGAGAATTACTGGTTCTTTTGTAAATAAATAACTGGTTCATATGTTTACGTTTTTTAGGAACTGCCAAATTGTTTTCTAAAGTAGTTGTACTATTATAGTACATAAAAAGATCCTAGTTTCTCCATATCCTGTCAACACTTTTTATCGTCTCTTTTTCATTTTTAGCCATTCTAATGGGTGTGGTGTGTATTTCATTGTGATTTTGATTTACATTTTCCTGGTGACTAATAATTCCATATCTTTTTATATGCTTATTGGCCATTTGTGTATCTTCTTTGGAGAAATGTATATATATATTTTGCCCATTTTAAAATGTGGATATTTGACTTTTGTTGAGTTGTAAGAGTTATATTGTGAATTAAAGTCCCTTATAGATACGATATTTAAATATTATTTCTCATTCAATGGATTACCCTTTTCTTAATGCTGTCCTTCGACACATACAATTTTTAATTTTGATTAAATTCAATTTCTTTTTTTCCCTTTTTATTTGTACTTTTGGTATCATATCTGAGAAAACATTGCCTAACTTTGCTTCTATATCTTTTCTAAGAATTTTGTAATTTTAACTTTTAAAATTGATGTATGTGTTTTTAAATTAATTTTCACATATTTGTATGGTTGGGGTTCAACTTCAGTCTTTTGCATGTAGATATTTAGTTGTTCCAGCACCACTATTAGAAAGATCATTTTTGGGCCTCCCTGGTGGCGCAGTGGGTTAAGCAGCGCACTGTGAAGCAAACCGCAGCCACTGCAGCACGAGTTCGATCCCTGCTGCCGGCCAGGGAGGGGACCCACATGGTGCGGTGGACCTCTCCTGCTGTGCCCGCTGCTCCCCTCAGCAGTGTGTTTCAGTCAGTCTGCCTGTTCTGCTCCCCACTCTGTCTCTGGTGAATCCTCTCACCTCCCGTGACTCTGGCCTGTGCCCCAGCTCTAGTATGCATAAATAAATAAGTCTTTAAAAAAAAAAAGAAAGATCATTTTTCCTCACTGAATTATCTTGATACTCGTCAAAAATAAGTGCAACTGTGTTTCTGAACTGTTTGACTCCATTGATGTAATGTCTAAATTGATTTCAGTATCAGATTGTCTTAATTTCTGTAGTTACAAAATTAATTAGATATTGGAAGTTTGAGTCCTAAAACTTGGCTCATTTTCAAGATTGTTCTGGCTAGTGTAGGTTTCTTGCATCTCCATATGAATTCTAGTTTTGACTTGTCAATTCATGTAAGAAAGCCAGATGGCATTTTGTGATATTATAAATATGTGTTTGGTCCTTGGTTCCTGGCACAAAGCTCCTAAGCCCTCTGGAATTTCCTAATGATAGGGGTGAGAGGAGCATCTTTTGTTAATGGTAAGAAGCCCCTTACTGAATTGATGCTGATGAGGTGACTCTTTGTGGGGCCTGAGTAGCTTCAGGATGGGATCTGGTCCCCAGAGGAACCAACCATTTTATTGGAGAGTTGAAACTTTTAGCCTACCTCCTGCCTCAGAGAGGAGAGAGGGCCTGGGAGATTGAGTTCAATCTTAGTGACCAACAAATTAATCAATTATGCCAATGTAATGGAACCCCATAAAAACGCTAAACAGTGTGGTTTGGAGAGCTCCCGAGTTGAAAATATCGAGGTGTTAGGAGGGTAGTGTTCCCTGAGAGGATTGCCAGAACCCCACTTTCCACATACTTTGCCCTGTGTACCTCTTCATCTGGTTATTCATTTGTATCCTTTATAATAATAAGTATTCCCTGAATTCTGTGACGTCAGATAGCCAATTATAGAGCCTGGGCAGGGGTCATGGGAACCCTGGATTTATAACTGGTTGGTTAGAAGTGTGGGAGGCCTGTAACTTGTGATTGGCATGCTAAACAGTCTTGTGGAAGTGAGCCTTTAACCTGTGGAATTTGTATTAACCCTAGGCAGTTAGAATTGAATTGAATAGATAGATGCCCAGTTGATATCTACAAAGAATTGGAGAACTGCTTCATGTAGAAAACCCACATAGTTGATATCAGAAGTACTGGTAGTAAAAACAGTTTATAGATTTTAGTAGAGATTGTATTGAATTTGTAGTTCAAGTAGGAAAGTATTGCTATCTTAACACTATTATGCCTTCTGATTTATGAACATAGGATGCCTTCCCACATTTGTCTTTTTGAATTTCTTTCAATGATCTTTTATAATTATCAGTATACAGTCATCATTTGTTAATTTTTTCCTAGGTATTCTTTTTGATGTGTTGTTGTAAATGAATTGTTTACTTAACTTTATTTTTGAACATAGTTATTCAAATAGCTTTGTGTGTGTGTGTGAATTCTGTGGGATTTCCTTTATTCAAGTTCTTGTTATCTATGGACAGAGGTAGTTTTATTTCTTCTTTAATTGTTCTAGCTGGGACTTCCAGATTGATGTTAAATAAAAATAATGAGAATGGGACATATTTCACTTGGTCTTCATCTGAGGGAAAAGCATTCATCTTTCATTTATTAAATCTGTTGTTGCCTCTGGGTTTGTTTTTTTAAATGGATGTACTTTATTGGGTTGAGGAAGTTCTCTTCCATGTATAGTTTGTTGAATGTCTTCATCTTGAAAGGGTGGTGGATTTTGTCAAATACTTTTTATTTGTCTGTTGGAAAGATCATGTCTTCCTTGCCTTTTATTATTACAGTGATTTACATTAATGATTTTCATATTGAACCAACCTTGCATTCCTTATGATAAATACATCTCAGTCATTGTGTATCCATACCTTTTCTATGTTGCTAGATTTGTCTTGCCTAGTACTTTCTTGAAGATTTGGAGACAGTCATTGTTAAAGAAAAAGTATATCTAGCATATTGTTACCATTCTTGCTACTAACAATATATAGGGAGCATTAGAAAATCTTAAAAACCAGCCTCAAGGACTCAAAAGACATAGTAATAGACTAATGGAGCCATTTTTCATAGTAGCTTATACAATAGGCACTACATTCAATGATTATTATGAATCTTGAAAAAAAAATGCATTGTATTCTAGTTTACAGAGTCTCAGTTGTTCATCTCTTTCCTCTTCATTCCTGTTTGCACTTGTTGGTACTGAATTCTTGACTTTGTACTTTCATCAACTCTGGAATTTTTTTTTTTAAAGATTTATTTATTTATGCATACAGTCACTAGGGTACAGGCCAGAGGTGTGGGGGGTGAGAGGATTCACCACAGAGAGCGGGGAGCAGAACAGGCAGATCAACGGAAGTACACTGCCAAAGGGAGCAGTGGGCAAGGCAGGAGAGGTCTGCCTCACCATGTGGGTCCCCTCTCTGGCCGGCAGCAGGGATCGAACTCGTGCTGCAGTGGCTGCAGTTTGCTTCATAGTGCGTTGCTTAACCCACTGTGCCACCAGGGAGGCCCCAACTCTGGAATTTTGGATCACTTTGTATATAGTCATCAGTCTATAAGAATTCTAGCAAGGCTTATTGTAAAGCAACAAATTCTGTGTCTTCATGGTCTTGGTGTACAAAACAGGAATGTAATGATAAAAGGAATGTAATTTCTTTATAATTTACAGTAGTTTATAAACCTTGAAACTTTCTTCTAATTTTAATTCTTATGACAAACCTGACATGTGGGCAGTACAGATACTGGTTATAGTCTGTGAATGAAACAGTCTTGGAAGGTTGAAAATACTTAGAAGTCAGAAGGTGTGATGGAATGCTGGTGCTGTCCAAAGTTGACTGCTTCATTCTCTTTGTGAATTCTAGGAGATTCCTCTTTAGCATCATCCTGGTGTCTTTTCTGTTTCTTTAGTCTTCCACTTCTCTCCAATATGGAATTTTTTTTCCTTTTTTCAGTGTCATTACTCCATTTTCATTGCTGATGAGTAGTTTTAGTTCCATTCCCAAAAGTCATTCAAATGAAGTCTTTTTTGAAAATTTTGGCAGCCTGCTATTTTTTATTGTGGTTTTTTTTCCTTCCACTTCATGATTGTATGGATACCCTTGTACAGGCATCTTTATCCACCTCATTTAGCATTTACAGTAATGAAGCCAGGCCCTTGTAGACACCGGTTTGTGTTCATACAGACTATTTCCTATTAAGTATTCCTGTGACAGTGCAGGGTGGGAGGCCAACTTTGGCTCTGACTCTACCCCTTATAAGCTGTGTTTCTGTTCTCTTTGAGCCTCAGTTTCCCTCTCTGTAAAATCAGGGTTGAAACAAATGATCTTCGAGGTCATTGAACACTCTGTTGTTGGACATGGCTTTCCCAAGGCTTTATAGTGTTCTTTCTTCATCTTTCTGTTCCTAGATGACCTGGTGGTTTTATAGGTGATGCTTTAATTGTCACGTGGCTTTTGTCAGTATTTTTCTTTGCCTCTCAGCATACCTCAGACTTCCCCATTTTCCTTTTTATTTCCATAGAACTAACCTGCTCCCAAATGGACAGAGCAGAAAGTGCTTCCTACTTGGAATGCAGCCAGGCCTCTATCCTACTCCTGCCTCTATGATGCCTGGAGAACATAACCGTGGCGATGAGGCTCTTATTCAGGAGCGAATAATTGAAAGACCAGGACATTTTTTCTGTCTTACTGCATTTTTCTCCCCTCTTTGCTTTCTCTCAGATCCTCATAATAAAGAGAAATAATCAGGCCAACTCAACTAAGCTTTTGCTAAAGGAGATAAAAGAACCCAGAGAAAAGGCCGCTTCGTGGGCACTGGATGGCTCAACACCCCTCCCCTACTCTTTTAGAGCATTGCATTGCATTAGCATAAAGAAAGTCACCACAATTATTTAGCATCCAGCCCCTTAATGTGGAGGAGCAGAAAGGATTCTGCTGTGATTGCCCCTGCTGAGTCCCCTGATCAGTCGTGACAGTCACATCACATGGTCTTCCAGTAACACTTTTTCGGATGGACTGAGAGAGTGAGGAGGAAATCTAAGTGCCTCATTCCTCTTTGACTACAAGTACATATAAAGACACGGATGCAGCTGCATTTCAGGCATTTGGAAGCTTTTCTGTACGTGTGTGTGAGATTGCTTGTGTTTGCATGTTTGCATTTGTGTGTGTGTGTGTGTGCGCGCGTGCATGTGTTTCTGTATGTCGGGGGAGGGGAGTCTGAGCTTTTTCTTGTGTTGCCATGGCAGTAAGGACACTGGTAATGTCCACTGCTAAGTCTCCTCCCTGAAGCTCAGCACAGGGGGCGGGGGTGGGGGGGACGGACACAGCAGGCCTCAGAGTGGGCACTGGGGATCTCCAGGCCATGTTTGTCTGTTTTCCCCTCCCCCAGAGCCCTGAGTAGAAGGTCATTGGCTGCGTGTGTGCCCTGGAATCTGGGGCCCTGTTGCCTGGCGGTTAATGCTGCTTTGTTCCTTGCTAAATGAGGCGAGAACTTTCCCCAGGTCACATTCATAATCCAGCTTGGAAGGACACTCAGCTGTGCCACCCCCTCCCCAGTGCAGTGTCTGCAAAGCAGGGAAGAGCTTTCCCTCAGGAGGGTGGCATGGCCTGGGGTGGGGAGCGGTCTCTGCTCAACCTCTCCTGGTTCTGCCACCCGCCTGTGTTCTCATGCAGTCTCTCTGTGGGTGGGATGCAGGGAGTAAAAGGCTGGGTCCCAGTCCTTGAGGAGCCTCTTTTTTCTCCTGGATGGGCAGGTGGTGGCCAGGTGAATGAGGCAGACCTCACAGTGTAGGCTGGGAGCACAGAGACGAGAAAAAGGACAACTCAGATGGGTCATGATGGTGCTTAGGGAGTGAAGTTCTGGCAGGCTCTTCCATGCACCTTACTTATTCTCCTTTTGTAAAGTAACCTTGAATGTGATTCCTAAGGCTGCCTTTGGATTTGAAGTCTTTTGCTCCTATAACTTTAAGTTTTTAGAAGGTGTCAGGACTAATTCACAGGATCCATCACAGCTGGTGAATTTTAATGGCAAGCAGTATGTCCTATTTCTTTCTACTTTTGTATTATAGAGAGAAAACTCAGTGTGACAGGGAGACAAGTGGTGTGAGAAGTTGTGTAGCTGATGGAATAGAGACCTGAAGGGGGAGAGATGGTAAGAATGCAGGCAGAAGTATCCTGGACTGGGAGCTCTGGGCCTCATGGTCCTCTGTAAGGAGAGGTCTTTCCCCTGAATCTCAGAGGATACAAGCTCTAGCTCTAGCAGGGCAAATTACTTTTCAGAGAGAAGGTGAAGCTGGGAACACAAAAATCCTGGGACCTTTATGTTACACCCATCTGTGAGGGCCTTGAACCCTAGGGAGTGTGACCTTTTTCTTTGGCCAGTCAGTGGGTTTAAATGGCCTTAGGACCCGAGGTTCTGCTCTCCTCTACTGAAGAGTATAGATCTTTGTTCTTAAAGACAGTTACTGTGGCTGGTCTGAAAACATTTGTCCTCCCCTGGCGTGGGCATCTATACATTTAGGGATCATCCTGGGTGGGGTTACATATGATAGACCTCCCTCTCTGTGACCTCCTCTGACTGACCAGTTGTTCAGTGTCCAGCTCTCTAAGAAGATGAGTTTTCCTGCCTGGCCAGCCCAAGCTGTGTCTGCAAAACTGGGGGCAAACTGCACAAACCAAATCTCCCTTCATGTAGTGTGTGCCCTGCCCTGGAGGTTGGTTCTCAGCTAAGTTCTGCCTGCTTTGGTCTCTCTCTCCAGTGCCTTCAGCACTCTTCTGTTAATTTACAGTGAAAAATTAATAGACTTAACTTTTTAGGGCACTTTTATCATTACACAAAAAATTGAGTGGCTAGGACAGAGTTCCCTCGTAGCCCCCTCACCCCCTGCTTTTCCCCATTAGTAGCATCTTGTGTTAGTGTGGTACATTTATTACAGTTGAGATAAAATCACACATCACTGTTAACTAATGCTCATAGTTCATATTACTGTTCATTCTTGATGTACAGTCTATGCAGTTTTTTTATATCTTGCCCAGAGTTCATATTTATTATTTGTGGGAGGTGTAATCTGATGATTCTAGTTTCTCTGTCAGCATCAGTAGCAGAATCTAACGGATGCATTTATTTTTGATTCATACTTAAGTTTTTCCCCTGATCTCTGGAAACACTTGTCAGAAACTTTGCAAATAACGGGAGTTCCAGAGGAAGGTGGTGGCAGAAAGTCTAACAAGTCGATGGATGGTGAGGATGCTGGTGCATGTTCAAGCTGTTATGTCTTGCTGCTTTTAGCAGTGAGTCAATGCCAGGAAACTCCACAGTTCAGTTATCATTGTCTTCAGAAGTTAATCTTCAGAATAGGGTGCCAGCGAGAAAATGAAAAAAGAAAAAAACACCCTTCATGAGGTATTAATCTGGTGCAATGGCCGAGGTTGTGCAGAAACATAAAAATACCTCCTCTTCATTATCCAGCACAACCTGTTTCTTTCTTTTTTATTTTTCTTTCAAGATACTAATGACAAGGAAGTAGGGCTTTATATTTTAAGCCCCTTTACCTTGTTCTCCCCTCAGCTCTGGGGTAGATGTACTAGACCCTCTCGAGGTCTAGGAGCAGGGACTCCTGGAAGGTGATCGGGAGACTCGCAAGTCCGACAGACGTGCTTAAACAGCCACTGACCGGAGGCTTTGCTGCACCACCATGCACGCCGCGTGCACCTGGAATTGCACCTGTGACCGTGAGCGCATCTCTAAGTTCAGTGCAGGTACCTGGCCCGCGGTCAGAGTTAATGAGTCGTGACAGGACTCTCTGTGTGCGGTGGCTCATGGGGAGGAGCAGGTAATGCCCCCGACGTGGAGATGCCAGGCAGAACCAGGTCAGAGCGCCCCCCGCACCCGCTGCCCTTCCTCGAAGTGGCCATCCTCCCACGAGTGTTCTGGTGAACGAGTGGTATTCTGGGGGTATCAGTTGACAAGGTATGTCCAGGCCTCTCCTCCGTGCCTGGACGGCATGCTCACCTGCCCCCTCTGGTTTGCCCTGAGCAGAGGGCCCTCTGAACCTTACCCTGCTCTTCGGCATCGTGGTTCTACTTCTTGATCGGTGTGGATATTTTGCCTACATGCGGACCTAATCCCTACTTTGTTCCCGTTTAACCTCTTCAAATGATTCTAGTGGAGCTCTAAAGGAGAGGGGGTTCCTGCCCAGGTGTGTTCTCAGAAAGCAGATCTGTGATTCCTCACACGCTTAGGAAGGATGGTGACGGGCGAGGTGTGCTGCGTGGGGGGTGTGAGCTGAGCTGTGTGCGTGGCACGGGAGGTGTGTGCTACGTGCACCGACGCTGGCTGGGAGCGGGTGGTGGAATGAAGGAGGCAGCAGGCACGTTTTGTGGTCTGGGTGGGGCGCCTTATATGTGAAGGCTCCCTGGGAGGAGCCTTGTATGAGTTGGGGAGCCCCTCTCCCTCTGGATTGTCACCTCCCTTCCTGGACCCTGGGATTCCTGACCGCTTCTGGGGTTCTTGGCCCAGCAGTACCTCTCCAAGAAGGGAGAGCTGGGTGAGACTGGGCGTGCAGGGGAGTGGCTCCCACCTGAGCCCAGGGCAGCGCTCACTGGGTGCAGGCCCCTTCCTGGGTGGCAGGAGACATGGCCCCGGGGCAGATTGCTGCATAACACCCTTGTCTGGTCGTGGGATCCTGCCTCATTTGATGGCTGTTGGGGACATCCTCAGGACAGAGCTGATGGTCAGGTTGGTTCAGCTCCAACTGTTCCGAGTTCAGAGCAAGGGCCCCCAGATGCGCCACCTCCAGAAGAGGCAGCCCGGAAACTTCCCCACGAGCGGAAGGGTAACACCGGATGCTTAATTTGGAAACTAGATTCTTCCCCAGTCTTCCCCTCTTCTGTATTGCACACTAATTGTATTAAAGTTCCTTTCCAAACACATTAGTGTATGCTTTGCTTTGACGTGGCTGATGATACAGCCTATTTAAAGTGGGCAGGTTTGGGGACTTTGGGGTGCCCCTCTCCCTGTCCTGTCCAGGAAATCTCCTGGTGGGGGCCTGTGGCCAGCCTCATGTCCTTCCTAGCTGCCTGGGCCACATGTTGACAGGCTGCAAGCTGGGCAGAGCTCAGTGGTGAGAAGAGTCCACTGTGGTTACACCTGACCACACCTGTGTATCTGGGGCTTCCTTTACCTGGGTGCAGGGCCAACTGCTTTCTCAGTAGCTGCCCTGCAGGGCTGTGTTCCCTGAGGCCCTGGCTGCTTGAAACTGTGCTCTTGGGGTCCCAGCACCAACACTGCATAGTCCTCAGGAGCCCTGTGCAGCATTTCATTTCTGATTCCCTCCTCGCTGGGGCCAGCTTGTGCTCCCTATTTCAGGAAGTGTCTATTCCTGTAACTACAGCAAGGCATTTCCTGGAGAGATGACTGTTCTGCTCTTCTGTTACCGCAACCGTTGCTTAGAGGCTTTTAAGTGATTCAGGGACTTTTAATTCTAGGATATCCCCTGTGCAATTCTATATAATTTGTGTGTAGAAAAGAAAGGCGAAGGCCAGTGGGTGAGTATGGTGAATCGGAAGGAACCGATAGCCTCTGTGTCAGCGTGTGGGTTTGTCCTCTTTTTGCTTTATGTAGAAGTGGGCTGTGCTTTTGATCCAGTAACCCCACTTCTAGGAATCCAGCCTGAAGAGCTATTTGGAGGGGCTCAAAGGTGTGTCCATGAGGTGGTTTGCGGGAACGGTGTTTGTAAAAGTGATATGCGGGGTTAGTTGGATGTCGGTAAAAAGAGGGCCACCCCAGGTAATGACTGTTTAGAGCTGTACCTCTGGCAGGGAGCAATGCCCATTTGTATTTAAAGTAAAAGACATCAAGTTGCAGAACAACGTAAGAACCATGAACCATTTTATAGAAAACAGATTCCCTTGTGTGTCTGTTAATAGGCACATTTCATCAGTGCAAAAAGAGATGACGTCAGACTGGACAGTGGGGGTGGAGTTTGGTTTTTGTTCTATATATTTTTGGATTTGAAGGTACACGGCAAGGAAATACTCATATTAAATATATGCATTTTGTAAATAACGTGCAAGTATATCAGGTTAGATTTTTTTCATAATACGTGCATGTGTGGGTGCATGTGCGTGTGGGTGCATGTGTATGTGTGTGCACGTGTGTATGTAGCCTCGATAACATCTCGGGTTAACTCAGTGAAGTTCCATTCAAACAAATGAATATCTTCTTTCTTAGGGTTTTAATATGTGCAAAGCATATTTGTGTAAAAGATTTACCTTATCCCATTTGCCCTTTACTGAAATTCCATTTTGCAGATAAGGAAATTGAGGCAAAGGTGAAGTATCTCTCCACAAAGACATGGTGAAGAATCCTTCACACCCAGGTCTTTCTGGTCTGGAAGCTGTTTGGTCGATAGGGCATTCAGCTGCACCTCTGACTAAGAATGAGGTGGAAAAGGAGGCAATGCTTTCTTGCTCCGATGCCTTTCGTAAAGTTACAAATAGTTGAAAAACGGTGCACGCCTTCTTCTTGAATTCCTTGGCTGTTAAATCAAGAGATAAACTGGATGGACCTCCTAGGTCCTTCCACTCATTCTGCAGCTGGGGGCATTTGCCACCATTTTAATGAGAGTTTCCTTCTCCCTGCAGTACGTAGGAAGCCTGGATGTGCCGAGACCTAACAGCCGAGTGGAGATCGTGGCCGCCATGCGCCGGATCCGGGTGAGTACTGGGCCTGCAGCTGAACAGGAGTGTGGGAGCTAGCGGGCCCAGGGTGGACGGCTGCATCCTCTGAAGCTCCAGACCCCTTCCTTGCACTGTCGGGGAAGCTGCTCTGAGTTGTGTGTTCGATTGTGACTAAAGGCCCAGGTTAAGATGAGTGTGACGGCTACAGAGGTCCCCTTCTTTCTCTCCCTCTCCTAACGGGCTGCTTCTCAGACAGAGGTGCTGGCACCCCTGAGTGGGACTGCTAGGGAGTGCAAGAGATTGGGAAGGAAATTTTTATTCAAGGACTTTAGGGAAAAGTTTGATAACTAGCTGGTAAGTGATTCAAATGTCAAAAATAAAAGTAAAGCAGTTTGTGGTACATGATCTAAGATTTGCTTAACTTTTTAAGAACAAAGCAGGATTTCAACACTGTCTTTGGACAGTTTCTTCTATCCTGGATGCGTGTGCCTGTGTGGCTACCATAGAAGACTTTGGAGAACTTCTACCCTGTTGCCTGGCTCTGGTGCAGGGAGCAGAAACTGGACAGAACCGAGTAGTCTTCTGAGGACGCCTAAGGGGTTTGCCCAGGCATTCTGCTGAAAGGGAGGAATGTTTCCTGCGCACTTGGAAGCTAGGTTTGGTCTGCTGNTGGTGCAGGGAGCAGAAACTGGACAGAACCGCGTAGTCTTCTGAGGACGCCTAAGGGGTTTGCCCAGGCATTCTGCTGAAAGGGAGGAATGTTTCCTGCGCACTTGGAAGCTAGGTTTGGTCTGCTGATTTTTTTGGGCAAGTGGGTGGCTGTAGGGGTCTCCCTGCAGCCTGGTTTGGGTGCTCTGTCTTTGAGATCTGCTCATCTAAATGGAAAACAGAACAGATATTGACAGCTTCACTTTGCTTGGCTGGTTGTACTTTCAGCCAATTCATCTGACCCACAGAAACCTCAATTTCATGACAGTGATTTTGGGAAGAAAATGAGTGTGTTTGCTCCTGTTTCTCTAAGCAGTCCACCAGACAAACAGAATCATCTTTTCACTGCCTTGACCCTCCCAGTCCTTCACATTTTTTATTGTTATGTTGAACTTGTTGAAACTGCCCTTCCGTTAAATACAACAGTACTGTTTTTCACGGACAAGAATGAGTTGCTTCAGAGTGCTTTCACATGAGTCGGTTCATTCCATGTTCACAACGAGTTGTGAATTGGGGGTCACGTCACCCTCGTTTTATAGATTAAACTGAGGCTCAGAGGCATGGTGAGGGGTCACGAGGGTCTAAATGTGGTGGGCGTGTGGCCTGACTTAGTTGGGAGAATGCTTTGGCTTCGGGCTCTGCAGTTCGTTCCTAGGCCTCTTCTCTTCCTCACCTCCTGCTCAGAAGCTTGGCCCAGAGGCTTGGCCCAGAGGCTTGGCCGGGACTCTCTGGGCTGCTTCCCAATTGGATGGCCTGCAGCTGCTCTCACCTCGGTTGTCATTGCTGCCTCGTGGTAAGGACTGGTCCTAGAGCTGACTGGGCCTTGGGTTTCAACCCAAAAATTCCTTCTTCATATCCGACTAAGAAGTTGCTCATGTTGCTAATAGACTGTTATTACTGGAGTAATATTTCTATTAATTGTAACTATCTGTAATAATGGCCACTGTTCAGCACTTCCTGTGTCTCAGGTGCTTTGCTAGGCTTTCTCAAACTGAAATGTCTTTGACCTTAGGCAACATGGGTTTGAACTGTATGAGACTACAGTAATACACATAAATAGAAAATACATGTTCATCAACTGTTTATGTTATTGGTAAACCTTTCGGTACTTAAGTTTTGGGATAATCATGAGTTATGCTTGGGTTTTCAACTGTGGCAGGTGCGTGCTCCTAACCCTCATGTTGGTCAGTGGTCAATTGTTGTGTTTTATTGTTTATTTGCAGTGACTCTGGATAAGGTAGTAAGATATATATACACACACACATATTTAGATGAAGAAACAAAAGCTTGGGGAGGTTAGATAATTAGTCTACATCAAGTTGCCTCCACAAGTGTTTGCTGGAGGTTCTAGCCCAGACTGGACTGGCCCTTTTGTGACTGTTCTTGATGCCGATTTGGGAACCAAAGGGCTAGAATGTGATGGAATTTCCCTAGTGAGGGAGTCTATAGCAGAAACACATATTTTGGAAGGGCAGGTACAGCTTTGTAGCGGTATATGTTGGGCAGACATAACCTGGAAGCAGCAGATGACCTGGGGTGTGTGGTGGGTCTGGCCGCACATGGGGCCTGGAGGCCTATGGGGCTGGAACGCTCTCTGTCTCCTCTGCCCTCATCACCTGTCAGCCAGCATGGCCACGTGCCAGGAGCTTCCTCCCCTGTGACCTGCTTCCAGTGCTTAATGAGCAGCTCATTAAATTAGAGGGAGAAATTAATTGGCCAGAGAGCTGTTTGGTCTGGCTGTCCAGTCACTTGTTTAGACTGGCCACCATTAATAGCAAGAGCTATGGGTGTGTTTACCCTGAAACCCCCAATTCACAGCTAGGTCCAGGCTGCTATTTTCTTTTCTCATCTCCCTTTCAGAAGAGGTTTTGGCTGTAATTACAGTTGTCAAGAACTGGGGCGTGGGATCCTTTGTAAAGGACTGTTCCTGACTTTGTCCTTTTATGTGAGCATGCCAGGCTACCTTCAGCGAGGATGCTGTGGGGTTTGGGGTTGCTGGGCACCATCGTGGATCCCGGGGCCTGGTCTCCCAGTGTGTCCAGGGCGGTGAGCTAGCCTCGGAGAGACAGGGATCACAGCTGGTTATTGCTTGAAGTACAGCCTCCTCGCCAAGCCCTTTAGGTGTCTGTCTCCCGGTCCTCTGCAGCACACAGGACAGAACGGGACAGACAGGGATGCCCCCGTTTCAGAGAGGGAGGTGACTCAGACCTTGTGGGTCTGACTGGCCTTTTTCCACTTCCCTCTCCCCATTTCTCACTTGGAGTCATCCTACTGATTTTCTTTTAAAATGTACATAATTTTCGTAGGCATCTTTTTGTTAATGTGCTTTATATGATTTTTTAAAAACGGTGATTAAAAAACATAACAGTAAGCTTAACCATTTTCATATTAAATAGCAAGTGTTGAGTATATTCATTCGGTTGCAGAATAGGTCTCATGCTTTTTCATTTTATAAAACTGAAACGCTACCTGTTAAACTCTCGTTCTCTCAGCCTCCTCCCCAAGCCCTCAGTAATCACCTTTACCCTTGTTTCTGTGCTTTTGAATGCTTGGGAGCCGTCTTCCTATGGGGGAAAGCATACCATACTTGCCTCTTTGTAACTGGCTTATTTCACTGAGCATAATGTCCTCAAAACTCCTCTCTTTCCTTTTAAAGGCTGTTTATTGTTCAGTTGTCTGTCTATACCACATTTTCTGCATTTGTTCATCTATTGATGAACATTGGGTCGCATCCACCTCATGGCAGTTGTGAATAATTCAGCAGTGAACATGGATATGCAAATATCTCTTTGAGATCCTGCTTTGAACTCTTTCAGATAGATACCCAGAAATGGGGCTGCTAGATTACGTGGTAGTTCTCATGCTTTTTTTTGAGGAACCTCCATACAGCTGTTTTCCATCGTGGTTGCACCGTTTTGTACTACCAGCAGTGCACAAGAGTTTCAAGATTCTTTTTCTCGGGAGCATGTGTACTTTCTTGGGTGATGGTGCTTTAAAGAGATGGGTTTCCCTTTTCTGTAAGGATCTGTGGGGTGTGGGGACCCCATCACTCTCAATGGGGGCAGAATGAGTGGTTGCAATGCACTGCATTTGCAGGTTTCCTGGCATCCCATGTTTCCCGGCTGAATTGCCCCATGCCATGGAGTGTGACTTCCTGTGCTGTGCTTGTGAGGACTGGCTGTGGGGTTGTAAATACTTGTATCTTCAGCCTTGACCGTCCTTGGAACAAGGTTGCATCTAAGTGTGCGTGTCAGTCAGGATTTCGTGGAAGGACTACCCTGACTTGAGCACTTCCTTGTTCTGCTTCTGTAAGACTTCCCCATGGCCACACCTGGCCTTGTCCTGCCCTGGTCACCTGGGAACCATCAGTCAGTCGGGTACATAGTTCTCAGGCAGGCTCCGGTAGCCAGTGCTCCAGGGCAGTGTGTGAGGAAGCTGTGAAGGGTGGAGACCACACAGTGAGGGCCTGAGATCTAGAGTGGCATAGGAAGAGGGGAGAGGAGCCCAGCCCTGCTCAAGTTGTGCAGTGCCTCCTTGTGCCCTGTGACTCAGTTATTACTCATATCTATTTATAACTCCCACATTTACAATGCAAACATGCTTTCATACATTATTGCATTCGATCAGCTCAGTGTGTTCCGATTTGCTACACCCTTTGATGAGTGGTGGGTAAGTGGGTCAGGGAGGAAGGAAGGGGATACTGGGCTTATGTCAGCAGCATAATGCATGCATGTTCATGCATGCATTCATCAGAGGTTTACTGCGCTCTGTACTGGGCTAATACCCTGTATTCTCTTGGATGCTGGTATTCAGCAGTGGGCAAGATGGGCACGTGAATAACACTGTAAATTTTTAGGCTAAGGTCAAGAAGCTTAGAAAGTATGCAATTGGGAGTTGTATCCCATTCTGGGGGAGATAGGGGAGGCCTTCTGGGGTGCTGAGAGTGGGAGTCAGTGATCAGTGGATGCTGCAGCCAGTTCCTGAAGGGCTCTTCTGGCTCAGGAGGACATGCCATCACTCTCTCATAGAACTCCGAGCGCAGAGCTTACTTAGTGCCTGACTGTTCACACACATTGCAGTTGTGGTTACTGAAGGAATGAATGGTCTAGATGCTTTTCCCAGTAACATTTGCCAGTAAACATTTGCCAGTATCAAATAAAACGGACCTGCTTCACCCCCAGCCTGTGGTGCACGTCCTTCTTTGTTTAAATTGACTGCCACTGCAGCTTATCAGTTTGTCTACTGGATTTTGCAAAGGGGAGGGTGAGGCCCAGGTTACAGGAAGGAGACCCAGACCTTCCAGGCCTGGCCGCTCTCCGTGCTGCAGGGAAGGCCGGTGAAGTGCCCTGTGTGTTCTCTGCACCTTTGTTGTTTTGGACAGCTTCTCAGTACTTCCATCGATTAAACTGGCAGTTGGAATGAGCCGTAGGGAGTGGACTTGGCAGGAATTGAAACCACCTGTAGTGATTGCTTTGGGACCTGCCCCACTGCCATCCTTGTTGCCCAGTCCCGGATTTGCTTCCCAAGGTTAGTGACCTTGTACACATAACGAGCTTGGTCTGACTCCTCGTTTGTCTTAGATCTTATGAAATGTTTAGTTTTTCTTATTTTCTATATTAGTTTACAACTGCTGCTGTAAACTTGCTGGTTTAAGGCAACGTGGATGATTATCTTATGGTTCTAGAGATCAGAAGTCTGCAGCGAGTCTTACAGGGTCAGCAGGGCTGCGTGCCTCCTGGGAATTTCAGGGAAAATTTGTTCCTGGCCTTTTCTGGTCCTTGAGGCTGTCTGCATTCCTTGGCTGGTGGCATCATCGCTCAGCTCTGCTTCCATCATCACTTCACCTGCCCTCTGAGTCTTTTCAGGAGCCCTGGGATTACTTAAGGGTTCCAGAAAATCTTCCATCTCAAGCATTCTTCATCAAACCTGCCAAGCCCTTTTTGTGTGTAAGGTGACAGTGTCAGGTCCCAGGGACGAGGACAGGGACACCCTAGGGCATCCTGTTCTCTCTGCCACACCACACATTCATTATTCACCAAGTTTAAACTGAGTAGTAGAACCCAGGCCACGTCTACAGGCCATCTGGGGCTGTATTTATGTTCCTACTCAGTGCCAGCTGCCTGTTTTGGGGTTTACCCAGGCTCTTAGGTCCCTGTATAAGGGCCCAGGAAGGAAGGAGGCTGGATGATTACCTACCTCTTTGTGCTCTTTGTCTACCGACACTCCCAAGGCCTGAGAACATGCCAGCTGGAAGGGGACGCCAAGGGGAACATGACTTGAACTCTGCAGCTTAGAACAGCTTGCAAATTTCAAAGAAGTGTCTTTTTCTTGAACCCATCTTTGGCCTGCCATTGGGTGGCTCGCTTGGGGTTTTCCAGTTAAAGGTGAAGGGTGTCCAGTAGTGCTGAAATAAGGTTACTGGCAATGACCGTTATGCCTTCTGTGTGAGTAGGTGAATCCAGCAGCCAAATATTTGGTTTAATTTGTGTGTCCTTGTTCCCGAATGTTAACACCAACCCTGGTCATGTCACTGTTTAATTTCCTTAGGAGGACAGCACCATGTGGTCCACAGAGTGCTCAGCAAGGAGCAGTGAGAGTTTAGTTTGAGTCTCCTTGACTTATTGTGTGACCTGGTGAGGATCCAATACCATTCATCCATTTCCTCGTTTTTACAGGGGAAAGGCTGACACCTCTTGTTCTCTCTGGTGCTATTGTTAAATCCAGGATAATGCATGAAAAACTTCATAAGCCATATAAAGGGCTTTTTATTTTCATTGGTATCATTTTTATATCTTCTGTAGTGTTTCAAAGCATTTCATAAATGTAGATAAGTACCCTGTGAGACACTGAGTTCCTTTTAGCTAGTGGCGCCTTTTCTCAGATTTCAGCACAGACCTTGCTTTCCTGGGAGGCATCCCCTTTCCTTCCAAGGTCACTCAGTCCTCTCACATGTTCTTGCAGCCCCACGGCTCTCTCTTGAGATACTTGTGGCCACTGTAGCCCAGTGTCTGGCAGGCTGGCTGCTGTCTTGTGCTCAGTAGACTGATTGTTAAGAAATTAATCTTAGTTGAAAATCATGTGAGTGAGTATAAAGCAGTGCAACCCAGGGAGGCTGCATGGAAGGAATAGGGCTGCACAGAATCATAGCTGATCAGTTCTCTGATGTGGGCAGGACTCCGGTGTGTGAGGACCAGGCTGGGCTCCAGGAAAAGGGTGCGCCCTTGATCTTTACCTATGACCTGTTGTAGCTGCTGGAGAGAAGTCTCATGTGAGGAGGGAGAGAATCTTGCTGGGTCGTTGGTACTGGGAAGGGGACAGCGCCCCTGTGGCTAAAGAAGAGATTTCTGGCACAGATGTCTGCAGTGGGCAGCCTGGAGCAGCAAGGGTGTGCTCGCAAACAGGTGCACTCGGGTGTGTGGTCTCCCATTGTGGCTCCTCCCAAGGTGGGATGGCTGACCTCTTGGCCATGCTGCAAATAACTTCTGGAACAGTCCATTATGGGGTGAGAGATGCCTGTCAAATGGCGACTTGGATTGGTCAGTGGCTTGAACAGAATGAACTGGTGACTGGGAAAGGAACTTCAGCACTCCCACAGCTCTCTTCTAGTGTTGCCAACTCTTCCGGAAACTTCTCTGAAGTAAAAGAGCCATATAAGGACTGGGTGGGCTGGTGGCTTTATGGAGGTCACCATGAGGTTGTGAGTACCTCACAGCTGCTTATACTAAGTGGCGCTAAGTCACTGCATGTAACCTCTTGGCCCATTTGGCCACAAATTTTGTATTTTATCTCTTCTGGGAGACATTTTCTGGGGATCACTTTTTTTTTTAATTCTTTTTTTTTATTAAAATATTTAAAAATTTACATATACTTGCCATTAATTGTAATCCCCATGTATTCCCCATCACCATCTCACCAGTGCACCATCACCTCAGTCCCTCGTGCTCCCATCTTCCCTCAACCCTCCCCCTCCCCTCCCCACCAGGTGTCCATTTTCTGGGGATCACTTAATAACTCTCCCAAAACGGCTCAGCATTGTTTGTTCCTGTCATTTGTTATTTTTCTTCTTTTCCTCAGTTCAGAGCTGGTGAGTCTACCTTTGAGCAGCAAACATTATCATACAGACAGCTCTCATTATTTAGCTACTGCTGCTGAGGCAAATGACTAAATAATTCGAATGGCTTGAAGTGACACACATTTATTATCTTACAGTTCTGGACGTCAAACTTACAAAATGGGACTAAAATCAAGGCGTTGCCTGGGCCCACATTCCTTCTGGAGGCTCCCGGGGGGATCTGTTCAATGCAGTTTCTTGCTCTGACTCATGGAATGTTTTGGGGGACCTTCGTGAAATCAGTGTTGTTTATCCATTCAACAGGGGTCTGTGAAGAAGCCCAGTTCAAGGAACCCCAAATCATTGCTGCTACGATTACTAGGGTCTTGGGTGTGTATGTGTTCATTTTCATGCCTTTAGTGATAGATTGCATTGAGCATCCACTCCTTTTGAGGACTTCTGTGGGTGAGAGACACACACACACATCACAGCATTTATCATTTTAGCCATTTGTTAGTACACAACTCAGAGGCATGAGATGGATCCACAGTGATCTGTACCCATCACCACTTTTTATGTTTAGATCTTTCCATGGTCCCCTACATAAACCTTGTACCCATAAAAACTCCCCCTTTTCCCCTTCAGCTCCTGGTAACCTCTGTTAACCCTTCTGCATTGGTGATCATCTCTATTCTAGACTCTGCATATAAGAGGGGTCTCATTCAGTATTTATTCCTGTGTCTGACTTTTCACTAAGAGTGATATTTTCAAGGACCATCTGTGATGTAGCGTATCAGAATTTTGATCCTTTTTATGGCTGAATAGTACTCTCCTGTGACTTCTTTGAACTTGGCACAATACACAGGCTATGGTGTGGGGCTGTTTGCTGTTGGGACCAAAAGCAGCATGACACAATGCACAGCCATGGACAAGCCATTCTCTGTTGTGTTCTGAGGTCTGTGAGCCGTTGTGCTTTGCTGAAAGGCCCCAATTGCCCCTGCTGGGCATTTTGTGGCTGTGAAGTCTATTTTTATGTTCATTTTCCTCTAATTTTAGTCTCCAGTAACCCCCTATAAAGCAGGTATTATTCCTGTTGCACAGATTAGGGGTGATTGCATGAAATGACTATACAGGTAATTGTAATATTGTGCCGACCAGTAGTAACCAGAGCTGAGCACAGATTATGCTATGTGACTGGGCGTGCTCTGTGCAAAACCCTTCACAGTGGTTCCTCTGTTCTCACTGCAGCTCTATGTGGTGTCGACATGCTCTGATTCCATTTTAGAGATGAGGAAGCTGAGGCATCAGGAGGTTAAACAACTCACCATCCGTTATAGAGCTGGTCAGCGATGAGCCCATGACTCACTCCAGAGCTTGGACACAGTGCATTTGTGGTATCAGAACCAAGACAAGATGGGGGTCTGCTGGCTCTGTGCACAGAGATCCTAAACGAATGTGCCCACTGTCCCCATTTCACCAAATGTCAGTCCAGGCGGTGTCATCTGTGTCCTGGCTTGTGACTTCCTCTAGTCTGGGAACTCTGCCAGGCACTGTACAGCACTTGATGCAAATAAGGCTGTTATTTGATTTTTATAAACTGCTTTTCAGAGACTCATGTCCTGTGTGACATTCCCATTTGGATATTCCGATGGTACCTTAAGTCTACTGTCAGAAATGGAATTCATATCCACCCATCGGTCTGCTTCGCTTTGAACCCTCTCCCCATGTGTTCTTCTCCTATTTCTTTATCTTAGTGAAAGGCTTCACTGACCAACCAAGAATGTGCAGTAGAAGCCACAGGAATATCTCGGATACTTCTCTGTCAGTTCCTTCTTTTGTCCACCTTGCTGATTTTGTCTCCCCAGTAGTTCTCAAATGTCTCCCCCTCTCATCCCAACCCGGGGAGGCCATGTCATTATATTGCACAGACTATTGCAGTAGCCTGTCGAACTGCCATGAGCCTCAGGCTTGTCTCCTCCTGCACACCCTCCACACTGCTGTCTGGTCCATCTATCTGAGGGCAAGTCTGTGGGAGTTGTCCTGCTCAGACCATCTGGGGATGACTTCACACCTGCAGGTGAAGTCTGAGCTCTAAGCAAGGAATGTGGGTTCTGCCTGGCCCTCCAGGCCATGGTGAGGAGCCTACAGTTCTTGGTTCCCTGTTGGAGCCCACCTCCGCTGCTGCTCTTTCCTCTGCCTGGGAGCACCCCCTTTCATTGTGGCCCAAGTCTGTCTCCTCAGGACTCGGCCTAATTTCTCCGTATTTTCCACCAGCCAGTTTGGGCTTTCTTCCCCTTCTGGAAGCTTTGCCACGATGGTGACTTCTGATTGCATTCAACATGATGTTTCTATCTCCTTGAGGGCAGGGGCTTGTGATCATCTTGAACTGCCAATTCTTTTTTTGAATCAGAAATAAAGTCAGTCCTGCCTAATTCAAGGGTGCTGGATGACAGGTCTGTCGCACATGCTTGGCCTGTGACAGATCTCAGTGGCCCTGGGCCTCTCTCAGGCCACCCCAGTGAAGAACCTTTCCCCAGTCACCCCATGCACATTGGTTGGAATGTTTCCTTCTGAACTGTTCTGGATTTGGAAACCGGAGCGCCTGGTTCACCAGCCACTTTGGGTAACTTCTCCAAACCTCAGGCTTCTCCTTTGTAACATGAAGGTCACTTTGCTGTTACTGCTTGACTCAGGCCAAGGGTTACATGAGAGACTACTTAGTGGGCTTGGTAAACTGTCAAATGCTGCGTGCACCCATAGGTGCACCCAGGAGGCAGTGAAATGGCAGCACCAGCTCCCTAGGTCAGGGTCCCTTGCTCTTGGCATCTCCTGCCTGGGGGTGAATGTAGGGCCTCCAGTGCCGGGTTTTCCAGCTTGACCGCCTGTTCCTGCTCAAGGGCCCTTTGGCCTAGTGTATGTGAAAGGTGTCAGGCAGCTGACACCCCTCCCAGCCTCTCCCTCTCTACCCTTCTCCTGCTACTCCTTCTACTGCCACCCAGGAGAGGACTTGATGGAGCGGAGGTCAGCTGCAGGCCCCACAAATCCCTCTCTACAAGAGCTCAAGCCTCTGTCTAACCAGCTGGAATCCGCTTGTTAGTGCGACAATAGCAGTTTTGCCCATTTCCTTAACCACGAACCATCTGGACAGGACTTGGCATCCTCCTTTGCCGCTGTTAATGGTCTCATCATCCAAGGCTCTCTTGCAGGTGGCGCGTGGCCTGGATTTCCATGAAACCTGTCACTGAGCGCTCCCCTAGCTGCCCTCCTCTTGCCACCTGCGCCCCAGCCACGGCTGCTCCCTTTTAGAGGCTGTGGAAGGAGAGAAGGGTTCTGGGCCCAGGGCCCCGGTTTGATTCTCTTCTTGGCCAGAGCTTGTGTCCCAAGAGAATGACTTGGTGGCCCCCAGTGGTTGTGGGGCTGCGGGAGGTGTCTTGTGATCTGTTCTTACAAGGTCTTGAACTGCCAATTCTTCTTTTTTGAAAAAGGAACAAAGTTCTGCCAAACTCAGGGACGCTGGATGACAGTTCTGTCGCACATGCCTGGCCTGTGACAGATCTCAGTGGCCCTGGGCCTCTCCCAGTTTCACTCCTTTGAAGAAGCCTGTCCCAGTCACCCCATGCAAATTCTCCTGCCTCCCTTTCCCTCCAGCAGGCTCTTTTCAGGACATGGTCTGCTCCCTTCCCTCCAGCTCCACTTGGATGTGGGAGGCCCCCAGGCCAGCCCCCAGCCCTGGCACCCTGCAGGGCCTCGGGAAAGGCACTCTCCAGCAGCTCAGGCACAGACCTCACAGCATGTCCTGCTGACAGCGGCCCCAGCCTCTGCTTCCTTTGTCATTTCTGGCCCCAACTGGGTCTGTTTATCCTGGCTCCAGAGGCACTGAAAGAGAAGGCAGCTGAATAGTTGTGGGTGTGTAATAGCGGTTAATGATTTTAAACTTGACTTGGTACCTCCCCAGCTCTTCAGTGGTATGACTCTAAAAGCCATTTCCTGAGAAAACATGGAGGGAATGGTGTCATTTCTTAAAGGTGACACCCATACCCAGGCATGGGACACGTAAGAATCAAGTGTCTCCTTCACAAACACCAGTGACAGCAAGTCTGCAGTGACTGTTAGCTGTTTTCTAACAGGAGCTGCTGTAAGCATTTGGTCCCGGTAACTCCATCCTCACTGTTACTTTACGGACAGGTCTGTCGCATGCCCAAGGTCACATACATTAGCAAATGGACAGGAGACCAGCTCAGAACCTGACGCCTGACCACCAAGCTGCCCTATTTGGGATTATCAGCTAGTTGTACAGCAGATGTCATCCAGAGTGTGGCCTTGACCTCTCTGGAGGTGGGGCCCCTCCCTTCTCCTAGTTAGCAGTGGTCTGTATTTGCTCCACCCTGTTGAAACTAGTTGCATCCCATCCCTGCTTCTCCAGAGCTGCTGGTGGAGCCAGTCTGCTCAGGTAGGAGCTTCCAGAACAACCTGTTCCTCCCTGGCCTCAGTCAAGCTTTGTGACACCAGCAGGCACAGCTGCAAAACTGCTGATAAACAGAGGTACCCCGTGCCAAGCTGGGGAGGGTGGCAGCAGGGTCCCAGTGGAGGTGGCCTGCCCACCGGGAAGAGCAAAGGCCTAGAAGCGCATGTGCTTTTGAGGTGGGAGCTGTCCTCTCGAAGACCTCGTGGTACATGCTGTCCCTCCCTTCCTGCTTTCTTTCTTTCCATTGAAGGAATAAAGATGAGCTCCTTGTAAAGATGACCACAGGAGAGGAACTCTGAGCCTTTCAAAACTCTGTCTCCTCTGGATGGTCCTTATTGAACAGCAGCATTAGGAGAGGAGGCTGTAAGGGTTGAAATTCTGCCTGGCTTGGTTCGGGCCTCCTTCTGACTGGGTTGTCTCTACCTGGTGTGAAACCATGCAAAGGTTCTCTCCTCCTCGAGGAGCCATCCTGGGAACTTTTCAAAAAATTGGACTCCAAGGTCAAAATAAAAGGTTGGACGCTGGGATTTCTGGAAGAGAGATGGGCAGCTGGTAGCCTTGCAGGATGCCAGGCGCCACTTTCTGGTGAGGGGGAGGGGGTTCCTCCTTGGTGGGCCTGGTGGCAGTGCTGGGCCTTTCCCCACTGGAGACCCTGGGATGACTGCTCCCCCACACCTGCTGCCTGCGACCCCGGTGCCTCCCCCTGCCTTCTCTTTTACTGATCTCCTTTCTCAAGCTTGATTCGAGTTCCTTGGCATAACATCTGTTGTGTGCTTAGCGGGGATGACACTTAATTTAAGTAAGAGTTTGGCTGCCTTTAAACTAAACAACTGCATCCAGCTGAGGGGCCAGTGGGGAGTCAGTGGCCAGATTGTTTATTGAAAGAGATCAGATTGATTGATTTTCACTTAAATCCATTCCCAGACACCCCATCATTTTATTGCATGGCTGGGCTCACAGACTGCTTCTTTAGGATTCCAGGGTCCATGTCTCTTGACAGAGGGGTTTCTGAATGTCCTCATAGGGCCTCTGTGGGCATGTGGCTGTGGCAATCTGACCTTGCTGAGGAGACTGTTGACAGAGCTAAGGGCCCCTCCTGTCTGCCCCCACTGCTTCTGAGCCAGATGAGTTCATGTCTCTCTTCTGAATCTTCCCTGGCTCCCTCCTGCCTGTGAAGGAAATATGGGGTGCACAGCTGGTGGTCAGGGGGTCCCTAGTTGACTGCACCACATGTTGAAACTCATTTTCCATGATTGCCTAGTTTTCTGGCTAGACTGAGTTTTGACTATTTTTCAAACATGTGGTGTAGTGCTCGTCCTGCTGTCGTGTCCCCCCTGTGTGAGATGCCCTCCCCACCCCACCTGGTCTCTAACCTTCAACACTCATGTCAAATGCAAATCTTTGGCATGATACTTTGCCAGTTTCTCTCCACTGTATTGTCTCCCCTTGAACTCAGCTGCCCTGTCCATCGCTCTCCTCAGGTATTTGACTCTGCTTTGTTTTGTAATAGTTTATATGTTTACTTTTATCACACTGGGGCTGCCTGAGAGCACGGCCCTGAGTTGGTCCTGTGTCCCCTGACACCGTGGATGCAGTGCCTCGAGTCGAGGCAAAATATTGCCTCTACTGCTTGTGTAGTTAGTTCTAGGCTCCGTGCGTATTCAGCTCCTCAATCCTCACAGACCTCTCAAAGATAGATGCTGTGTCAAGTCCCATTTCACAACTCACTAGAGTGCAGACAAGTGAGGTGATCGCTTATCAAAGGCCACCAATTAGCAAATGATGGAGTTGGGGCTTCTCTCTTAGGGTTCTCCAGAAACAAAACCAGTAGAATACACACACAGAGATGTATGATAAAGGATTGAGGATTGCCTCATGCAGTTATGGAGACTAAGAAATCTCAGGATCTGCCATCTACAGATTGGAAGCCCAGGAAAACTAGAAGTTGGGTGGGGGTTGGTAGCTCCAGTCCCAATAGGAGGGCCCGAGAACTAGTCTAGCCTGTGTCCAAAGATCCAGGGGCCAGGAAGTGGCTGTCCCAGGTCAGGCAGAGGGAACTTGCTCTTCCTCTGCCTCTTTGTTTTGTTTAGATCTTCAAGGGATTTGATGATGCCTCACCTCATTAGTTACTCAATCTACTAATTCAAATGCTAATCTCTTCTGGAAAAAACCTCACAGACACACCCAGAAATCACAGCTTACAAGCTATTTGGGCTTCCTTTAACCCAGTCAAGTTGACACATAAAATTAACCCTCACAGCTTCCCACCCAGACATTCTGCCTTTCAAGTCCAGACTCTTAAAGAATTCTTCTTCTTTTTTTTTTACCTTCACATTTTTGTGTAGAAGGTCTGGGATGTAGATCAGAGGTGCGGGGGTGGGGGGGGGTGGTTGAGAGCAAAGACAGAGTGGGGAGCAGAACAGGTGGATCTATTGAAATGCACTGCTAAGGGGAGCAGCAGGTGAGACAAAAGAGGTCTGCTGTGCCATGTGGGTCAGCTCCCAGCTGGGCATTGAACTTAGTCCATAGTGGTAACAGTGTTGAGACTTAACCCCTAGACCAAGGAAGCCCCCAGTATTGCCTCTTTTGTGTGGGGTTAATTGATTGATGCATGTTCATCAAGAAAAGTTGTGTTGACGTTGAGAAGTGTAAATGAGCAGGAATAGGTTCCTTTAAAAAATGGAGAAGGGGCCTCCCTGGTGGCACAGTGCAGCACTGTGAAGCATCCATCTGTGGCCATTGCAGTGCGAGTTTGATCCCTGGCCAGGGAGGAGACCCACATGGCCAGGCAGATCTCTCCTGCCTCGCCCGCTGCTCTGCTCAGCAGTGTATTTCAGTTGATCTGCCTGTTCTGCGCCCCACTCTGTCTCTGGTGAATCCTCTCACCTCCTATGCCTCTGGCCTGTACCCCTGCTCTAGTCTGCATAAATAAAAATCTTAAAAAAAATGGAGAAAATTCAAGAAGTAAAATTAGACAAGCAGGAAGGAAGAAGTGAAGGAAGAACTAGGAAATCAAGGAATAGAAGAAGCACAGACTGAGAGGATGAGGCTCTCCGTGAGGGATCTTGGGCTCCTGGTTTTGATAGGCAGTTGGGTACCAGATGGCAGCACCCTTAACCTGAGACCTCATTGTAGTTGCTGTACTTAGATGCCTGGACGCTCGGCAGCATCCTCACAAGTGTTTTAAGGGGGACTTTTGGCTTTTACCAAAAGGGATAGATGAGGAAGCTCCCATCCCCTTTTACTGGCAAGAAAACTGAGGCCCAGATGGTTGGGACTTGCATTGAATTCCCCTGCAGGGCAGTGGTATGATGGATGGAATTCTGGTCTCCTGGTTCTTTCCGCCTTGCTTTCATGTGTGTAGGTGATTGACAGATGGCTTTCTCTCACCCTTACTTGATACTCGATCAAACCAAGGGATGCCCAGGGACTCCAGACTATTAAAGGGAAAACCTGTGTTGCCTATACAAGAGTCTATGCTACTTGTGTGCATAAAGGCAAAAACAACCAGAGTCTAGTGTCTTCACAGATTTTTGAGAGAGAAAAGAAGAAGCAGCAGCAAGAGGAGGAGGAAGATGTGGACTTCTGATCAGACCCCAAAATCGCTCATCCCCCATTGGGTAAATACCCAGCCATATAGGCAAGAACCAGAACTGAGTGCTTAAGGCCTAACAGCAGCCATCAGAAGAATGAGTCCAAGGCACGTAATGGCTTGAAGGCCAGGCAGGACCTGAAGTTCAAAATATACCTTACAAACTGAATAATTCACCATGGGGTCAACATGGCGGCCACCATAGTCTCTGATGTGAGCCAGGTTGTCCTGCAGGCCAAAGCACTCAAGCTGGAAGGGAGATGGGCATGCAAATGTTTTAAGCCCAGTGTGGTCACTCTGCTCTGCCCCTAGTTTGTCCCAGCAGCCACCTCTATTCAGGAAATGTAGTTCATGGCAGGCTGGGAATTGCAATTAGATGTCGGAGGTGCAGAGATAGGAGTACATTTCAGTGCATCCTGTTGCCCAGCCTTCTCTAACAACAGTTACTAGGATAGGGGTGCTTGAGGCATGGTGGGCTCCTCCTCATCTGATGCCTCCTACATCACACTTGTGTCCTTCTCCCTACAACTTCTGCGATGGATTAGGGAGGAGAGAAAGGAGGCAAACCTAGGCATCTCTCCACATGTGGCAGCTAAATTCAAACATTTGTTATTCCCATCCTGGAGGAGAGTAAATTTTATGGTCTCACATGGACATTGTGAGGTTTCATGGACAGGAAGGTAGTTGCAGCAATAGAAACATGCATCTCAGTATCTTGACTTTGAACTCTGAGAAGTGGTGGTCATGGAGATGAGAATTCTTTGTGGTGCATGTAAATCGGTGAGGAAGAGAAGGATTGTATGTCCCTATTGGGGATGTGACTGTGAGTGTATCTCCGTGATTGTTTCTGCCTTTGCAATCCTCTGCTATTATTCAGTCGTTACATGTCTCCATCTCTTATCATTGGAACCAGCCTCCTCCAGGAAAAATCTTGATGAGGTGGCTAGTTCAAGTGGAATACCAGCAGATGCGTGTTCCGCTCTTTCCCGTGAGCTGGCTGTCTTCGGGTATATGTCTCTTAAGATGTTATTTGTCCTTCATCTCCAGATTTGCATATATCAAACAGAGTGGGTCGGGGATCATTTGAATCAACTGAGAATTGAGATTTTTACTATTCAGGTAGCAAACTTCACCACCTGCCTTTTCCAGTTGAGTATCCTTAGTCAATAGGAGTGTGCATTATTTAAAAATAACCTTTTAGTTTTGAAACAGGTAGAGGCTTACAGAATTACTGCAGAGAGGATACAGAGTTCCTGTCTATCCAGTTTGCTCTGTTATTAACATCTTACATTAGTGTGGCATGGAGTGCATCTGTATGGGTATATTGTTGCTGACTAATATCCATACTTGGCTCACATTTCCTTAGCTGTCCCTTAATGTCCTTTTTCTGTTCCAGGATTCACCCAGGAAACCACATTACGTTTAGTCGTCATGCTCATTATGTGCCTTTAGTAGTGAGTTTCTCAGACACTCCTTGTTTTTGATGCCTCTGACACTTTTGAGGACTGTTATATTGGGCATTTTATCAACTCTCCCTCTCTTGGGATTTGCGTCATGTTTTTCTCATGGTTAGACTGAAGTAGTGGATTTGGGGAGGGAGAGGTGAAGTCCACCTCTCATCATTTAGGAGCACCGGTCCTTGCTGTCAGCATGCTTTATCTCTGCGGATGTTAACCTTGATCACGTGACTTGAGGAAGCATTGTCAAGTGACTTTTTCTCCCTTTCTATTCTGTCTTCTTTGGGAGAAGTTCATTCTGTATAGCCCACACATGGGGGGAGGGGAGTTATGCTCCACTTCCTTGATGGTGGCAGTATCTGCATAAATTATTAGGAATTCTGCATGGGTGATTGGTCTATTCTTCCTCATTTATTTTTTCACTGAGTTCTATCCATACGACTCATTGATACTTTTTTAATGTTTTGGGTTTTATCTGTGCAGTTTGTTCCTACCTTGGCCATTGAGAGCTCCTTCGTTTAATTACCATTACCCCCTTGACTTAACCCCACCATTGTGGGGTTCTGGGCACTTTTTTACTTTCTGGCACAAGATGCTCCAGGCTCATATTGTGTATTTCCTAACCTAATCCTAAATAAACCATTTCTGTAAGGAGCTCTGGTATCTTTTATTGGAG
This sequence comes from Galemys pyrenaicus, assembly GCA_019455555.1. Lineage (NCBI taxonomy): Eukaryota > Metazoa > Chordata > Mammalia > Eulipotyphla > Talpidae > Galemys > Galemys pyrenaicus. The sequence goes on from JAGFMF010011405.1 coordinate 207,514, forward strand.
GATGGTTTTAAAAACCAAGATCTGAGTGCTGGATATACATATTGCTACTGGATGTCATTATTTTATGGCCCTAATACAGCAAGGAAATATATATAGATACACACACACACCAACTCTTGTATGTCAATATTTGTAGGTGTAACCATCTGTATCCATGTTAAACTAAACAAATTCATATTCACTTCTCTAGCTCATCCATCTCCACATGAATCATTCTAGCTCCTTTCTTTGCTTAGCTATAACTTCTGTTCTAACTGAGAGAAAACTGGCTCCCAACACCCACCATCTCCTTAATCGTTCAATTCCAATGCATAAGAATCCTTAACCCTTGCCCTGTGGGAAACAACTTTGTGTAAGTGCTTACCTGCTTTTGTAAGTGCTTAAAGTGTAGTGGAAGTGCTTAATGTTCTACAGATCCCACTCTCATTTCCAGAGTGCCTGAGATATGCTCCTGTTCCCCACCCCTAAATGATGTATATGTAATACATTTAGATTCTATTGTCAATTTGGTTTCCAAATTGGAATCCTTACCCTCTTACCCCCAACTTCCTAAATGATTAAAAAATTGGTTTTTCATGCTTTAAGATTTACTCTTTTGTTATGAAGTTCTCTGTGTTTTTGACAAATACTTAATATCTTGCATTTACCATTACAGTATCATACAAAATATTTTTACACCCTGAGTGACTCCTTACACTTCACCTATTCAGCTGCCCCCATTCCCCATCCTCTGGCAAATACTGATATGTTTACTGCCTCTATATCTTTGCCTTTGCTTTTATGATTGGTACCACACATTATGTAGCTTTTTCATATGGTGCCTTTCATTTAGCAATATGCTTTTAAGGTTCATCCATGTTAATTTATGGCTTGATAAATCATTTCTTATCACTGGGTAGTGTTCCATAATGTGGTTATAGAACAGTTGTTATCCATCCATGACATTCTTTTTTTTTTTTTTGCTATAGCAAATGTTTTTATTAATGTTGATTCTCTGAAAATAAAAACAAATTGAAAATATACAGTAATTTAAGAGAAACTTTGATTATTCTGACTAAATGAATAAGTGATGTATACCAGTAAGGTCATTATGATGTTACTGGGTTAATAATTGATATAAGTCCCACTTTTTAAATACTTTGCAAACGCTTCTCTTATAAGAATATCTGTATTAGCTTCTGGTAGGCACCGTAATATAATGATTCAATACTTGTATACATTGCAAATTTAAACTACTAGTCTTATTAACACCTAGTTAACACATGCCAGGACATACATTCTTACATATTCTTCATTGAAGGACATCTTGGTTTCTTCTAGAGTTTGACAATTACAAATAAAACTGCTATAAACATTTATGGGTAGGTTTTTATGTGGACATACATTTTCAGATCAATTGGCTAAATACCTGGAGTAATTGCCCTCATTTGAATACCCCTTTGTGCTGCATCTGTCTCCTACTAATTCCACCTGCAGAGTGTCAGCACCCTGAAAATGGACTTGTTCTATTGCTGAGCTGCCCACATACTGACTTGCTTTATTCTCTGTTGTCACCCTTGTTGCTGAGAACTTTTTGTTTTATTAAATCTAGGTGTGATAGGGTAGAGAAGAGATTATGGGGCTTGGGGTACCCCTGGAGTCAGGGCTCCCCTAAACCCTGAGGATTACTATTCTGTTATATGGTGGCAGCTCAGCTGATCCCTGAAAGCTGTTTCTCTTACTCGGGTGTGGCAGTAAGGGCCAGTTTGCTACAGCCAGTGACTCTCCCTGAGTGACTCAGGACAGAGGCCCACCCACAGTGGGGGTGGGGCGTTCTTGCAGCTCTTTGACAGCTTCTGCAGGCTCTGGCTGTCCTTGAGGGGTCATGTAGAAAGACCTGTGGGTGCTTCCAGGAGCAACACCTTGATGGCCGCAAAACTGGGGCCTCTGTCCCACAGCTGCTGGGGACTGAACTCTGGGCTTTGAAGAGTGCCCCAGCTCCAGTGTGAAGGACTGCTGGGTAGGCACCATGGCCGGAGCCTGTGAGACCCTCAGTGGAGGATCCTGACCCGGGGAAGTAGGGAGCTAACACACGTGTGTTGTTGGAAGCTGAGAGGTTGTGGTTGTTGAAGTGGCCTTAGAAACTTGACGGTGCCCTGTTCACCCATCCTCTCCCGAATACCGCCTTCTTCTGGTCTGTCCTCAGGTGCTTTCAGTTGGTGTCTTGCTTTCAGGTACGGTGGTCCAGTTTGCAAATCTCATGCAAATATATTTCAAAGTGAAATTGCAAATCTTGCAAAATATGTCAGGTTCCATAGTCAGTGAAAGGAGGGCTGCAGAACAGCCCAAACCTCTCTGCAGACAAATGAGGGTCCCATGGGGTCAGGCTCCCTCATTACTGGTGAGAAAACAACCAGCATGCTGACAGGAAATCAGCTTCAAACGAAGGGATTTGAATATCTTTGAATATTAAGAAACACCTCTGAGAAAATGTAAACCCTTCAGTCACTTTTGCAGAGCGCCCCCTGCGCCATGGCAGGACAGACAAGTAGCAGGATGTTGTGGTGTTGCTAGTTGTGTTGCAATCTGGTAAAAATGACAATGACAAGCCAGTTACAAGCTCTCAGTTCAGTCTGAGAATTAGTGCAAAATTCATTATGATCTAAGTGTTCCACATTTTATCTAATGTCTTACATTTTAAATAAGCTTTTTTGCATTCTTTTAATTTTAAAAGATTATTGGTTGGGTCTTTGAATTTTTGCTGTCAAGTTTTGAGTCTCATTTTCAGGGGATATTCTGATACCAGCTGCCCCTGATAACAGCTATGGAGGACCTTTGTATTGGGGGGGCGGGTAGCATTGTATGAGCCACTACTGCTGGCCAGTTATTGTGGGAGGAGCTAGACCTCTTTCTGAAAGGAGCCCCGAATACCTGGTGTCTATCATTCATGGCCTTATGAGCCCTCAGTATCTCTGACGCACTAAGGTCTCTATCAGTACTTGCCTCACGTCAGATGGGCACGTAGGGGAGCCCCTCCATGCCATCTGGGCTGAGTTCAAGTGCACGATGTAAGGCATCATTTCTGGTAATGACCCGAGCAGGCAAATCTTATGAAGGGCTCTGGAGACTTTCTGGCTAGAAATGACAAAGCTCCACTTTCCATTTGTGTTGCGCTTGTCATTTTGATAACGCTCCCATAGCACTTTCATTTCAGCCCTCAGAGCTATAAGGTGAGATGGATACAGAGCTGTCCATCTTCCTCCTTTACCAGACAAGGAAACCCTGAGCTGGGGGAGGCTAGGAGGCCAAGCTCACTGGTTCATCACTCTCAGGCCCTGGAGGAGGCTATTAGCAGTAATTGTCCCAAGTGTCTCCATGAAGAGTGTCTGCTTTCCAGCAGGCATGGTGTAGGTGCTGATGGACATATGGTCTTTAATCTTAAAATTGGGCACAGTACCATGGGGTTGGAGTAAGCCAAGATGTGCATGGCCTCTGGCTTCTAGTGATCTGGGATTTGAACCCTGCTTTTCCTGACTCTTTCTACCAGGTCACAGTATGTTCTAACTAACACCCTTTGTCCTCCACCAATGCTGCACCCAGCATCTTTTGAAAGGTGTCTAGGAGGAGAGCCCTGCCACTGGATTCCTATAGCTCCCCTGAGGTGACTGAGGTCATGGGGTTGGGTGAAATCAAGGCTGACTCTCCTTTATTGTGCTGCAATGGGAGCAGGAGTCCGGTGGTTGAGGCTGAATAATCAAGATCATCTCTGTTATTTTCTGTTGCTGCTGCAACAGTATCACAGACTTAGCAGCTTAATACACATTTGTGGCTGGACGGTTGTTTCCGTCAGCAGTCGGACCCAGGGATCACAGACTAACAATCACAGTGTGTGAGGGCTGTGTTCCTTAATGGAGATTCTAGAAGAGAACCCCTTTCCTGACCTGTTTTCAGCTTCAAGATTCTACTGGCATGTCTTGACTCCTGGCTCTTTTCTCTGTCTTCACAGTCAGCTGGTTGCTTCCTTCTACCATTTTCTATCTCACTTCTCCTGTGTTTCTCTTCCACATCTAAGACCCTAGTGAAAACCTTGGAGCAATGGATAATCCAGGACATCTCCCATTGCAAAGTCCTTATCTAATCACACCTGCTAAGTACCTTTTGTTGGAGATTGGGATGTGGCTTCTGTGTGGAGGGGGAAGGTATTGTTCTGTCTACCCTGTCTATTTAGAGATATTTTTAGCAGCCTGTGGTCATTTTATGGAAAGCTCATCTCACCCTACTTCCCAGAAACTGCTTTTTTTTTTTTTTAAAGATTTATTTATTTATGCATACAAGCACTGGGGTACAGGCCAGAGGTGTGGGGGGTGAGAGGATTCACCACAGACAGAGC